>OY282559.1:196098820-196301320 GCA_958295665.1 Tipula vernalis | reverse complement strand
TGGAAGCCATAAAACAAAATTGGAGCGAGAATTGAAGGCCCTCCAGGAAAGTGCCTATAAAAGTGTTTCGATGATTGTGAAAACGCTGGCATATGTGTATATCCTCGAATGGGGAGTACTTTGAGGGCGACAAAGTAAATTTTTATGATCGAACTTACATTTTGTGATTTATTAACAGTTCCCGGTACTTTTTTGACATAATGTACTACTCAAAGCAAAATAAGAAACACTTCCCATTAGGGTGTTAACTTCCCATGTTGGTCAATTTTAGCCAAACTAATGATGCTATGTTTTTCAATAATCTGATGCTATGTTTTTCAATAATAAGTGTATTGTTTTCAACCAAAATTAGTTAGGTATTTTATTTGGTTAACGGCTGGTCAAAGATACAGCAAAAATTAAACAAAATTCGGTCTAATTTTTTTTCGTGTATTTTCTTGTCAATTCGGCTCTTGTGGCAGGTTTTGAAACTAAAAATTTGGTTAAGATTTGTTTAACCACTAATTTGGGTTAGCTAAACTATTTCTTGGTCTATATAGTACGATTGTTGTTGTATTTTTTTTATTTTTGGTGAAAGCAATACAACTAATACTGTCTATGTGTTTACCTAAAAAAGATTCGTATCACATAACTGTAAATCGCAGCAGACCTTGCCATAAAGCAATAGCAAAAATAAAGTGTAAAATGTACACAGTCTTAAATTGACGATTGGAACCGTGATTTTAGACAAAATATTTGTCGGCTTCACAACTTCAAAAAATTTCCACTATACCATATTTCAGTCGTTCTTCGAGCGCTGATGCTAATTTTTGTATGGTGTTACAGCTTTATTTTATTCCGATAGGTAGTGCTTTCTCTCTATTTCCAATCGTCAATTAATACCCCTATCATGATTCTCGCCTCGCCTAACGATTCACCGTGATTCTTAAAGTCGTGTGAGTTAGTTTTTCTTATTATGGTCCTCGCCTTTATTTTGGCGAATGCATGTATGGTAATATTAGAATGCATAAAGCACCACTCATTATTTTTTATAATTTTTGACATTTTCTATCATTTGGCAGCTGTTGTGTTATATTTGTTTTCAGTTTGTTGTGTTTCAGTGAATTTAAATTTTTTAAACGTTTCACAATTATATATAATAAATATGTTATGCAGCATTCATTTGTTATTTTTGATTTTCTAAAAAAATACAAATAAAAATAATGTAAAAATACACGTAATAATAACAAAAAATCTTATAATTATTCTTGTACCTCCCATTTTTAATGTTGCTAAAATAAAAACGAACATTTTTATATAGATTCGCCTAAAAATAGATGGCAAACAATTTTGACATTTTAGCTCGCTCACGGTGAATAGCATAATACGAAATTTTAAATTCGCCGACTTCAACTCGCCGTGAAAGTCAAATGTGAAAATCATAATAGGGGTACACATTTTGTGTAAATTTGGATATTTTCTTCCAAAATAATTTGTTTTTAATTGTAAACTGTGTGAAAATCATTTTTTCAATAAATCAGCAAAATGGCGCGTAATATAACTCATCTAATGGCTACGGAGGTGGCAAGAGTGGCGACACTGATCCAAGAGGGGGAAAGTTTGCGTTTTGTTGGAGAGCGTATTACCAAAAACTATATAAAATTTCATAGAGACGTCTCAAGTCGGATAAACAAAAATTGAAATTAGTTGGGTGTAGAAAATACCTATTTGGTTGTAGAAATTATATTTCGAACAATACAGTGAGCCCCTAAGCAATATACTTAAAACCACAAAAACATAATTCTATCTTTGAGTAAATTTACTCTCTACAATTCATTGCAAATGAAATTTTTTTGTTTCGTTATTGTTTTTTTATTTTTCATTTTTTTTTATTTGTAATTTACATATACTCTCATTTAATATTAGAATTGTGTGTCGTCACAAAAAAAAAAAAATTGATTATTTGTTTACATATTTAGAGCTAGCTAACGAATAAAGGAATAAAGGTAATAATATACATATGTTTATTTATTATTTTGTTAACATTTATTCGGCTGGATTGGTACAATTGTACCTTGTTTAAATGAAAATAAAGCGAATTTGTGACACTGACAAAGGGTTTTCATTGCGTTATGTTTACAATTGATTTATTATATGAAAACACATAAATGAATTTTCATAAAGTTAATTAAAAACAATTAACTTTCTTTTTGTGATATATGTATTATTATTTATTTTTAAAAAATCAAGACCGGTTTCGGACATTCGTCCTTCTTCAGTTCTTGTTCTAATAATCATTCTTTATTAGAACAAGAACTGAAGACGAATGTCCGAAACCGGTCTTGATTTTTAAAAAATAAATAATAATACATATATCACAAAAAGAAAGTTAATTGTTTTTAATTAATTAATTTTATGAAAATTCATTTATGTGTTTTCATATAATAAAATAAGTGATATAAGCCACAGTTTAAAAAAAAAAAAAAAATTATTAAAAATGGAACTTTTCCGTCTTTATAATATTTACAATTGAATGGATTGTTGTGTGTTTTGTCAGTAGGACTAAATGTGGGATTCTAAACTGATTTTTAGATGAGATTCTGGAACTTTGTCACGTAGGATGGAACTTGTTATTTCTTAACCGATCATGATGAAATTCGACATGTACGATGGAAGTGGAATTCAAAAATGATTGTTAGGTAAAGTTTTGGAATATGGCCAATTATGAAGGAATTCGGCAATTTGTTAACCGAGTATTTTGAAATTCGACGAAGTTCTTAAATATGACCAAGTAGGATGGAACTTACCTATTTCTTAACCGTTATTGTGGAACTCGAGATGTGCGATAAAAATGGGATTCTGCAATGATATTTAGGAGAAGTCCTGGAATATGCATGGCCTATTAGGAAAGAACTCGTTATTTCTCTGGAATATGGCCAGTTAGGAAGGAGCTCAGTTAGTTCTCAACCGATTTTGTGAAATTCGGCATATACGATGAAAATGGGATTCTAATTGATGTGTAGAACAAGTTCTGGAATATGGCCAATTAGGAACGAACTCGAATATTTCTTAGCCGATTTTAGGTGAAATTATGGAATATTTCAAATTAGGAAGGAACTCGGTTATTTCTTAACCAAGTATGTTGAAATTCGACATGTGCGGTAGAAATTGTATCTTAAAATGATTTTTATATGAAGTTAAGGAATATATCCAAGTAGGATGGAACTTTGGTTTTTCTTACACCATTTTGATGAAATTTGACAAGTACGATGAAACTGGCATCCATGGAATATGACCAATTAGGAACAAACAATCCAGATGATCTACCGAATGAAGTTCAATTAGCAAATTGCCTCGCCAATCCTTCACATTAATCTTTGGTTAATGTTTTTTGAGTATGATTGCTGTCAGAGCGACAAGATCGACTGTGTTTAAGTTGAATCCGGCTGGTCAGGTACTTTGTACCTTTTGTGTTTTAAAATTGCAACAACTTTGTTTCTTCAAAATTAGAATGATCGATTCCCGTCACATCTCTATAATTTTGGAGTAGATTATTATAGCTTGATTTAAAAAAAACAAGTTTTCGAAAAATGATACGATACATAAGAAAATAAATTTAAAGTAAAAACAATGGTTTACCAAGCTCATTGGAAAAAAAATCTAATTTATTTTAGTACAGGTGGAAAGTAAACATTCAGGCAGCTTCATTGCAATAAATACATGTGGTATTTAGGAACACTGCTCAGCACATACCGCTTGTTTTTCGTTTTTACCACGAGAATCGATCATTCTGCTTTTATAGAAACAAAGTTGTCGCAATTTTAAAACACAAACGGTGCAAAGTACCTACCCAGCCGGATACAGCTTAAACACGAGCCGATCTTGCCGCTCTGACAGCAGTCATACTCGAAAAACATAGCCCAAAAATTAAAGCAAATGATTAATTGGTCTTTTTCAGAACTTCATCTAAGAATCATTTTAGGATGTCAATTCCATTGCACATGTCAAATTTCATTAAATCATTTAAGAAAACACTAAGTTCCATCCTACTTGGGAATATTTCAGAACTTCATCTAAAAATCATTTTAGGATCCATTTCCATCGTACATGTCGAGTTTCCCCAAAATCGGTTGAGAAATAACAAAGTTCCCACTTTAGAGTCCCATTTCCTTCGCACATGTCGAATTTCTCCAAAATCTGTTGAGAAATAACCGAGTTCCTTCCTAATTGGCCATATTCCAGAACTGCATCAAACAATCACTTAAGAATCCCATTTCCATCGTACATGTCGAATTTCACCATAACCGGTTGAAAACTATCCGAGTTCCTCCTTAATAGACCATAGTCCAGAACTTCTTCTAAATATAATTTCCGTCACATCTCTATAATTTTGGAGTAGATTATTATAGCTTGATTTAAAAAAAACAAGTTTTCGAAAAATGATACGATACATAAGAAAATAAATTTAAAGTAAAAACAATGGTTTACCAAGCTCATTGGAAAAAAAATCTAATTCATTTTAGTACAGGTGGAAAGTAAACATTCAGGCAGCTTCATTGCAATAAATACATGTGGTATTTAGGAACACTGCTCAGCACATACCGCTTGTTTTTCGTTTTTACCACGAGAATCGATCATTCTGCTTTTATAGAAACAAAGTTGTCGCAATTTTAAAACACAAACGGTGCAAAGTACCTACCCAGCCGGATACAGCTTAAACACGAGCCGATCTTGCCGCTCTGACAGCAGTCATACTCGAAAAACATAGCCCAAAAATTAAAGCAAATGATTAATTGGTCTTTTTCAGAACTTCATCTAAGAATCATTTTAGGATGTCAATTCCATTGCACATGTCAAATTTCATTAAATCATTTAAGAAAACACTAAGTTCCATCCTACTTGGGAATATTTCAGAACTTCATCTAAAAATCATTTTAGGATCCATTTCCATCGTACATGTCGAGTTTCCCCAAAATCGGTTGAGAAATAACAAAGTTCCCACTTTAGAGTCCCATTTCCTTCGCACATGTCGAATTTCTCCAAAATCTGTTGAGAAATAACCGAGTTCCTTCCTAATTGGCCATATTCCAGAACTGCATCAAACAATCACTTAAGAATCCCATTTCCATCGTACATGTCGAATTTCACCATAACCGGTTGAAAACTATCCGAGTTCCTCCTTAATAGACCATAGTCCAGAACTTCTTCTAAATATAATTTAAGATTCCCATTTACATCGTACATGTCGAATTTCACCGTAATCGCTTAAGAAATAACCGATTTCCTGCCTAATAGGCCTTCCAGAACTTGTTCTACACATCAATAAGAATCGTATTTCCATCGTACATGTCGAATTTCACCATAATCGGTTGAGAACTAACTGAGTTCCTTCTTAAAAGACCATATTCAAGAAATTCTCCTAAATATAATTTAAGAATCCCATTTCCAACGTACATGTCGCATTTCACCATAATCGCTTAAAAAATAACCGAGTTCTTTCCTAATTGGCCTTATTCCAGAACTTGTTCTACAAATCAATTAGAATCCCATTTCTATCGTACATGTCGAATTTCACAAAAATCGGTTGAGAAATAACAAAGTTCCTTCCTAATTGGCCATATTTCAGAACTTCATCTAACAATCACTTTAGAATCCCGTACATGGCGAATTTCACCATCATCGGTTGAGAACTAAACGAATTCCTTCTTAATAAACCATATTCCAGAACTTCTACTAAATAAAATTTAAGAATTCCATTTCCATCGTACATGTCGAATTTCACCATAATCGTTTAAAATTAACCGAGTTCCTTCCTAATAGGCCATATTCTAGAACTTCTCCCAAATATCATTTTAGAATCCCGTTTCCATCCCACAAAATAGTAAGTAAATAGTAGTATACATTGAGTAAGTATCATAGTCAAACGTATACTGCCGCGCTAAGCATATTTACCTTAACTACATTTTTGGCCAAATTGAGTTATTAATTCCAATCGATAGCTAATAACAAACTTTATCATTAAAATTTAAAAAAATAATTAAAACTATATTGAGAAACACGTGATAAGAAAAATAGTTTTCATTTTTAATGCAAAATTCACTGATTTCAAAACTTTAACATCAATTTTCTCAAAATGCGTTTTTGTAGTTAAGTAAAACATGCTTAGCACGGCAGTATACTCCTGGCTTGGCACAACAAATAACCAATAACGCAATGAAAATCCATGTTAGTATCATAAATTCGCTTTATTTCATATAAAAAATGTGAACGTATTGTACAATTGTACGTATACAGCCGAAATATGTTGTTATTTTATTCAGCCAGATAAAGGTTAGATAAAAGTTAAAATATCATAAACCAATAACATAAGTTAGTTAGGAACTATTCAATTTTCTATATAGCATCAATATATACAGAAAATAAAGGTATTATATTGCGCATGCTGTTGCTTTCTTTTTTTCACAATTTGACGTCACGCGTAGACAAAAATGCTGATATTTATATGGAGTTTCGTGATATTTTTATTAATTTTTTAAATAAATGGAAAATAAATGATTTTTTTTTTATTCTTGACATTAATTGTTTTTCTACTTTATGTTAAAATTAAACATTTCAATTTTTATTTTATTTTTTTAAATATACTAAATTTGAATAATTCCTATTGCAACAAAACTATCAATTGTACTTCTGATAAGAACACATATAGAACACTAAACAGTGAATGGATGTTTTGATTTAGTTGTAGCGAAAACCATAATACAATAAATGAAATAAGCCAGAGATTTAATTTTAATTTATAGTTTTATTTAATTTCCTTTTTTTCAAATTTATATTTTCTGTTAACTGGGCGTTTAATAACGGAATTTTAATAAACATTTTGCACCTAAAAAACAATTTTTTTATTTTCAAATCTAATTCGACTTCGTTTGAATATGATATTAAGCTTTTCATGTAGTTTCTTCCAACTTTTAATATCGTCGAATTACTTTTGTTGAAGATATCCTCTAACTAAAACTAAAAATTTTAATAATTGGTACGTATGTTCAAATGACCAAAAACATTTAATAATTTAATTGTTTTATGTTACGTACTCATAATTTTGTTTACCCTTTTTTCCATTTATCTTAGACATTATGTACTCGATCGAATTATTTCTCAAATATTTGAACCATAAAAAAAGTATAAAGCATAAAAAATGTCTCAGTAAAGGTGCTATTCCATGAGAAAATTTTACTGAACAGTAAAATTAAAGCAAGAAAAAAATATATATTTGCTAGATGGCGGAATGAAACAAAAAATCGAATCAGTAAAAAAATATTTGTGTCTGTAGTTGTAACACTCCTCTAAAAAGTATCAAATCGAGAACTTTTTATAGGAGTGTCACTAACACACGTACATAAAATTTGTATATGATAGAAAATAATTCTCGTAGACACTAATAATTTTAATAGGAGTACGATTTTATGGTGAAGATATTTTTTAATTTTTTATTCTGTGACGGAAATTGTTCGAAAAAATGAAATTCTGATACGAGTATTAATAATATTTAATTTTTTAGATAATTTAGAGACGAATAAAAAATCGAATAATACTAAATACATATTTTTTTTAGCAATTATTGGTTATGTTTTGGTTTAATGTCAAGTTTCCCCTTAAAACTTTTGCTATAAAAAAATAAAAATAAAACATACCTTGTCTTTGTCTATTATATGGTGTTTGATTTTTATTTTCTCTTTTTGGCATATTTTACTATTCAGTAAAATTTTCCCATGGAATAGCACCTTAAACTATCATTATCAATTGTAAATACGGTTTGTTAAAAAAATACGATTATTCTTGATTTATTTAAAATATTAATCAAAAAACCGCCAAACTTAATATCATTCTGCTTTTTTGTCTACACGTGACGTGATGCGCAAAGAAAGACGAAAATGAGATACAGGAATATACTACCTCTATTTTCTGTATATCTTGATTTAGCATAGTGTTTTTTATTTATTTGTTGTAAACAAGCGCACATTTGGTTTGTATGTACTACTCAGGCATACAAATTGTAAACACAAAAAATAAACACAAATAAAAAGTAGTGAGAAATACCAATTTTGTTCTATCGTATTTGTTTTTTGTGTTCTTTAAAAAAAAGCAAAGTCAATTTAAAGTCAAACGCAAATCAAAAACAAATTTATGGTAGGTAGAAATTAAGAACAGAGAGTCTGATTTGAAAAGGGTAAGAAAGTAAAGTTATTACGTTGTTAGTTTGTTTATTCTCACTCAGATCGAAACTGAAAACTTGCAAAATTTCTCCCTTAGTAAAGTTATTACGGTTCTACTGTATTTTCCATTTTTTGTTGTTGTTGTTTTATTTTTCGAAAATAAATGTTCACGAGACGTTTTTATGAAAGTTTATATAGTTTTTGATATTACTGACTGCTATATCCAAGAAATCAATCGTTTCGGTGGAGGTTTAATAATGGTTTTGGGAGGCAAAACAGAGCTCAGTGTGGTAGTTGATGGAGGACCGATTACCGGTGAAAGGTATGTGAGCTCTATTCTTGGACCCCACGTCAAAGTCTTTGCGCATAGGTGTGGCCTCGAATTTATTTTAATGCACTGCGCTGGTTGATGCTGTTAAGCTTGAATGGAGTAAAGTAACCCAAGAATCCATCAAAAGGCTGATAAGGAGCATGAACCAGCAGTGTTTGGAGTGTGTTAGGGGCAGAGGAGGTCATACAAGATATTGAATTCAATTGTATTGCAGTCGTGTAAAAAATAAAAATTTACATTTTTAAAAATACTACTCGTTTCCCCTTTATTTTTGCTATTGTTTTACGGTAAGGTTTGCTAGGTTTTGCAGATATGGAATGGAAACCTGGTTTTACGCACGGTTTGGTTTATGAATAAACAATAGATTATTGAAAAATATGACATTATTAGTTTTGGTAAAGTTCATTAACAAAAAAAGTTATACGCCTAAAAGTAAGTGTTTCTTATTTTATTTTGAGTAGTATACATTAAGTACCTTTGTATAATTGTTTGTTCATAAGGGTACGATTCCGATTTTTAAATTTTTTTATTATGTTAAGCGATTTTTGATTTTTCAATTGACCGATGGTAATGTTGAAAAAGCACCTCAAGCGAACATTATTGAAATAAGTAAACACTGTAATAAAAATTTGCTATGTGAAGCTATATGGAAATAGTGTCTTTTTGATCTTAATTTAATAAAACTGTAATGATTGGAAAATGTAATTAATCCAGTATGTAGTTTAAATTATTATTTTTATATATTTGATTAATATAGACAATTTTATCAATATTTAGCTTCAGATATCAGAAATTTGTGCTTAAAAATTGCAGGAATTTGATATTAATCTAGTGTTACTAAAAACATGATTCTTTCAAAAATATTAAATTTTAAATTGAATTTATCATAAAAACGTGGTAAATATGGTTTAATATAATTTCAAAGATGTTTAGTAACTCAAACATATATTTATAGTGAACATAAAGCACAGTTTACTGGCATTTAAAAAGATAAAACTGTTCCAAATCAATCAAATATTATAAAATCATACCTTAAACTACATATTCGAATAATTACATTTTCCAATCATTGCATGTTTAATAAATTAAATAGCTCTATTTCCATATAACTTCATATAGCAAACATTTGTTACATCGTTTGCTTACTTCAATATCACGTCAAACAAGGTGTTACGTTTACGTAACACTAGTGAAGAATTTCGTTCATACAACTCTTGGTAAACGTAACATTTTGGTGTTGCAATAACGTAGCAGTTACGTCGTTCCCGTCCTATGATAATTAGACTTAGTACTTCGTAAACAGTTCACTTGTTCTGTTGCATTTACGTCACGTGACTAGTGAAATAATATCGTAACATTTTTAGCGATATGAATTTAAAGAAACATTTTTTGCAATATTTCTTTTTTAAAAAACTAATAGTTTCTTAAGTATTTTAGTATTATTCTAAAAAAAAAATATTAAGCAACAAATTATGTTTTCCTAAATCAAGCTGGGACGTTAATTATTTGCTTAGTTATTTATTTATTAAAAAAAAAATTATAAATTTATTAAATTTAGAACCAAAAAATAAGTAATGGCGAGCGAAAACTCAAAACTAAATGGCTTTATAAGTATTATTACATTAATATTCATAAAGGAATTTGGTGTTATATTTACGAAATATCAGCAAAGAATTTTGTTCGTACAATTCTTCGTAATGGTTATATTTAGGACGTTGCAAAAACGAAACATTTACGTCGTTTCTGCATCATGATATTTAAATTTGTTTGCGAGGTATTTTTGTACTACATATATTTTATTTATGTTTGATAATGTATTAGTGAAAAGCATAAAAATGTTAAGTTTGTAGTACGCCTATGCGACATATTTTGCGAATTCGCTTAAATTGCTTAGCGGGATTGTCCACTAGAGCACACCATATAATTTGTAAATCAATGTAAATTCATAAATGGGTGGGGCCCAATATCAACAAGCCGGTTTTAAAACCAGTGGTGGATGAACTTACTTAATTTTCACAAAATTTTTCTAATAATTCCATTACCATTGGGTCTATTTTTTAATTCAACCCGAGCGAGCGAGTTACCCGGAGTATGATCACCATCGCGGTAGCACAAAACGTGATAGTTGACATTTTAACACACATACATATATTCCTTGCGTCGTTGCATTCTGTTAGACAATGCACTTTTGTGTTTACAGCAGTGTTTTTTTGTCAGTTTGTTTAATATGTATTCTTACAAATTTTAGTCTTTTTTTTGTTTTTTTGAATTACAAGTGTTACTTTAATTAATTTGTTTATAATTTTTACTTTTTACTTCTAATTTATTGATTTTTATGTTATAAAATTATATTAACACTCTTGAACGCCTTGTACAATATATTGTAAATCATTTTCATCGCTTCGACCAACTGTTTTTTTTTTAATTTTTTCTCATTTCTCTTGTGCAGTCATTCTCTTATGTATGTATTTATTTTCATATTACAGTTACATATATGAGCAATGCCACAATTAAATCTCAGTTCTGTTGCCGTTTTTATTGTGCATAGGTGTGTGCTAGATCAAAAACATCTATAATTCCAAGACGAACTATACAAAATTTAAAGGTACAAAGTGGCGACTGGTCATAGTGTTAGTTGTGTACATATAAGCCTTCAATAAAAAACAACCAACACTAATCTAATTTGTTTTGGTTTTTTTCTATGAAATTTAAAAAAAAAAATCAAAAAATACATAAGAAACAACAACAATTTAATCACGGCAACACCGTATAATAATACCAAATAAAACGAAAGCTATTTATGCGTATGTTTCTTGGAACAACAAAATAAATTACAACAACAGTCAGCATATTTTGTTGAGAAAAAATTGTAATGTATGGATATTACCAATGGAATTATTGTTTTTTTCAAGAATACCATATAAGTCGAGAATTATTATTTCGATTTAATTTGTAGCTTTTATGTTGTTAATTCTCCTAATTTTCTGTCAAATATTTACGAATTTTATTTGTTCGTTTGTGTCAAGAGCGTCTGTGATCGTTTGTGTGGCTGGGGCGGTTGAGTCAATTTAGTGTTTATTAGCTAATGGTTGGGGTCGGGGCTCCTTTGTGTATCTGTGTTTGCATTTAGTGGTTTGGTTCCAGTTTGCTCTGGCGCCTCGCTTAAATGCGATTTATGTAAGGTATGTGTAGGATTGCGGCGAGGGTTGTGTGTCGGGCTGACGACGGCTTATATTTAGTCTTGCGTCTGAATGGCGACGGTTTTTGTTTGGTTTTGCTTCGGGCTGGCGACGGCTTGTTTGAACTTATTATTTAAATTTGGGACTTGCATTGGCCTGGCCCGCCTTTTGGCAACGGCTTGTTTGATTTTGTGTCGGACTGGCGAAGGCTTGTGTTTTTTGCGTCGGTCTAGCGACGCGACGGCTTGTGTTTGTGTTTGCGTCGGACTGGCGACGGCTTATTTTGAATTAGCATTGGTGTTTAGTTCGTGTGGGTTTTGTTCCACCTTCTTTCTAGAGTAGAGGTACATTTCGGCAATGATACCTATTGGGAGAGAATAATCGTGTCCTTGTTCGTTTTTCCGAGTTTGGTACTGGTTGGATCCTTTGGCTGGTTGGATCCTTTGGAGTTTTCCTGGTACTGCAGTAGTGGCGTAACTAGGTATCCGCAGCACTCGCGGCCGCGGGGGCTCACGGTTATTGGGGCCGACGATATTTATCAAGCGTTCGAATATAGTTCTAAGTTAAGATGTTGCTATTAAATATTTCCTTAAGAAAGGCTCAACAATTTCTCGTTTGCTGAAGCTGAAAGGAATGTCAGAGAAATTACACGTAATCTAACTCGTAATCTATGAAAATTTGCTAAACTCATTTGAAATTAAATCTCACGGCATCAAATGGTAACAATTATAGTGTCTGGGTTGATTTATTTGGAATATATGTTTTGCACTTTAAATTTACGTCTTTTCCACTTCAAATTCAACATTTCACAAATCAAATCACAAGTTGTAATATGGAATCCGTTTTATATTAACTATTCAGATCGCATAGAGAGAGTTCAGAAGCGATTTTTAATGTACGCACTACGAAGGTTGCCTAGAGATGCGAATGTGCCTGCTTTCATACTCCCAGCGTATCGTGGTAGATGTAAATTAATAAATATGGAGCCGCTATTTATTCGTAGAATTGAAATTAGCGCAATGTTTGTTCGAGATTTATTGGTGTCTAAAATCGATTGTTCGGAAATTTTGAGTTTGCTTGATATATATACTCCATTACGTGTGCTGCGCGATAAAGATTTCCAAATTAAGTTCCCGTTTTGTAGGCAAAACTACGGTAAATGTGAGCCGGTTTATCATTCTTCTGCTTCCTTTAATAAAGTACGGCCGGCTTTTGACTTTAATCTGTCTAGAAATGCATTTAAGGAATTGATGTCGAAGCTTCTTTTGAATTATTGGTAATCTTTACATTATATAATTTTATTAAATTTCTTATTGATGTAACCAGTTATGTATGAGTTGGTAATAAATAAATAAATAAATAAAAAATTAGGCCTTTTGCCAAACAAATTCAACCTTTTACAAATCAAATTTTAATTAGAAAAGGTTGAATTCGATTTGCATAAAATTGAATGTGATTGACAACAGATTAAATTTCTTAAACTTTTTTCCTAGAAAAATACTTAACCGCGACGGAAAGCAATTTCTTGTTTCCCTCGTTAGGAAAGCAATTTCTTGTTTCCCTCGTTAGGAGCGTCTTTGTCTTGAGAAGAGAATCAACGGGTACCTGAGCGAAACCATTTAATCCCTTTAATGAATTCGTTCGATTTCTAGTTTCTCATTTACCGAATCTTTTTTATTACCGGCAAACGGAATTTTGGAAAACTATTTTATTTAAAACGAATTTTATTTAAAGCGAATTCCAATTGAGAATATTCGAGTGTAGTAATGGAAATGGGATGATGAGATTGATGTTCGAGATTTAATTGGTGATTCCTCACCAAATAATTGGTCATTCCTCTTGATTGAACCTCATGCTACTGCACATCTTTTCTTTACTACCCTCTGGTGGTTGTTTTTGCGGTTCATGGTTGCTACAATTTTCTGGTATTTAGTTCTGGTTTGTCCTTAGTTTGTTTCTACATTCTTCAAATGTACGTTTTATTTTGCTGGTTGTAATCGTTGGTGGTCATGCCTAGTTGTTGTGCTGCGTGAAGATTCTGTGAAGATTCCGATAAACCGGTCAACTGTCTTAAAAATTTATTAACGAATTACCGGTAATTGTAATATGCCAGTACATTGGCGTTCTATGTGGTTTAACTGGCCATAATTTCACTTTCTTTTAGACCCAAGCAGCCTTCTGAGGGATGATGGCGACCGCAATATCGTCAATAGGTACTACGGCTAATTTATAAATTATAAATTAATAATTAATTAATTTTTGAAGTTGATATTCTGAAAATTGCAAGACAATTAATGACCGTGTTTCATGCTGAAAAGCCAACGTTTATGAAAAAGTCAATCCCTCATCAAGCCACGGTGACCTCGATTGGCAAAATTTAAGTTTCGAATTTCGTTTGTAGATCGTTGTTTGTCGTAAAACCGCAATTTTCTGTCAACAACATTTTACTTCACGATAAATTGATGTAGCAATATAAATGTGTCGATTCATTAATCGTCTGCAATACTAAATGAAAAACTAAATGACAACATAGTCTTGGCGATTGCTGGTCGACTCGTCAATCATAATAGGGGCCCGGAAAGCATAGAGTATGATTGAGAATATTAACTTCAAAAATTATTGAAAAAAAAAATGATTCCCTGAATTTTGCCACGAAATGGGTGAATACTCTTCGTAACCACTAATAACTTGCTTCGTCGTGTTACGGCAAAACACATTAAAATAGTCTGAGATCCGTTTGAATATAAGGATTACACGAAATAATTAATTCAAATTAATGATATTTTTCACTAATTATAGACTTATGTACGAGTACATTATACATACATATATATTAATATTTAATCAGACCTATTTTCACAATTTATTTATTAATTTAATTTAAGTTAAAAGTTTAGTAATATTAAAACATTCAATTGTAGTCGTACCAATATGAAAATGTGGAAACGACAATTTGGAGCAAACGACTGCAGGAGGAGAAAATAATAATAAGGGGGTAAACATTTAGAACTGTGAATATAATTAACTTAAAACGATTCATCCAACAAACGTGGACTAAGAAGAATTTACGAGTGTACTATGAAATCCCGTTTCAAAATTAAAATTTTCCTTCACCAGAATTTTTAAAAAAATATATATTTCAAAACCATGATTTTGAAAACCGGGATTTCGTAGTACACCCTAATTTAATAGTAGTCGACTTCCTATAATGTTTTACCTCAGACTCCGAAGCTGCTAAATAAATTTTGACGAAACCTTTCGTGTTCAATAATTAATATTAACCAATGAAACTCAGTATCTATGGGTTTTCTTGGCCGCTGATCGAATATGTCCTTTGTAACCTTCGCTTAAGAACTGTTTCATCATTATTCAAAAAATTTACAAAACCACAGAAAAGAATTTTTGAGGTCGCTGATTACGAATCTGAGGCCAAAAAAATTAAACTAAAAATGGCGGATCCAATATTTCATCTTTAAAGTGAAAGATTTTTGAGGTAAATTTTATTCAAATAAGCATTTTAACCATAAATTCGCTACTCTAAAAACCCTTGAGGTTGGGTATATTTTTATCAAAAAAGTTAAAAAATTACAAGAAATATCTTTCGTATTTGGTGCAAAATTTTGAAATTCTTCAAGAAATACTATTGGATCCGCCATTTTGAATTATTATTTTTTTACCTTAGTTACCCTTGACCTTCAAAAACGTTGTTCTGTGGTTGGGATTTTTTTTGCATAATTATGAAACAGTTCCTAAGTGCAGGTTACAGAGGCCATATTGGATTCGCCATCTTGAAATAGAAAATTTGGTACATAAATTCTAATCAGCAGCCAAAAACTCCCTTGGTACCGAGCCTCATTGCTTAACACTAATTATTAGGCGAATTGTAAATTTTGCCATTTTATTTTTCAGCAGATAGCTAATCCGTTAATAAAATATTATCAAAACAAAAGCTAGCCTTTGGAAAATTAGTTCTAAATCGCAAAACCGATCACGAAAGGTTTTATCAAAATCCAAGTAGAAGCTTCGGATTCCGAGGTTTAACCATATTTTCATTATATGAACTCGACCAAACAAAAGTCTTTTATTGTTGCTTGTATTTACTCGAAAAAACTATCATAAGGAAAATTAGTTGATCTCACGCTGCTAAGGGAGACGTGTGACCAAGTAGCAGGTCATACGTCTCCCTTAGCAACGTACGACCAACTAATGCAGAATATAGATGTTTTAGGGAAATCAACAGATTTTTTCTTAGTCATACGAGAAGTGCAGAAAATAGCCCTAAAATGCATCCAAAACAGAGCAGGACATTTTGAACACCTACTATAATAATAAAATCTATAAAAATCATAAAACAATATTTTTTATATGCCACACTTTCACTCAGTCCAGAAATTCAGATTCTCTGAAATCATAAGACTTAAGCCAAATTCTTAGTTTTGGTAGGTATTAATATGGCAGCATCATTAAAAATTATAAAAGTGACATGTTGATAATACATTTTCTCAGGAAAAATTTGATCAAATACGGAAAATGTTTAAAGCAAAAATGTCCACCACAACACAAACAGACCTACGCAGTCTGATACACCGATTAAAAGATAATTTCAACACCAAAAACTTATGCTCTTGAAACCTAATTGTACGTCGAGTAAAATACAACCTATTAACCTAAATGTGAGTGTTGGTACTGGTTCGAGCAAATTTTGTTTAAAGTTCTGTATCTCAGTGGATACTGGAGATAAACCCCCTAACAGAAACATTTTTTGCTCAAAATTGATCAAGGAATCACCCCTTAAAGGATTATCATTCAAGTACAAGACACCCTACTCTCTGTATATATGTA
Organism: Tipula vernalis; assembly: GCA_958295665.1. NCBI lineage: Eukaryota > Metazoa > Arthropoda > Insecta > Diptera > Tipulidae > Tipula > Tipula vernalis. The sequence goes on along the minus strand of OY282559.1, from coordinate 196,284,776 downwards.
TTCTGTTACACAGAAAAAATATTTTTTTTTTTATTTATAATTCCAATAAATTCATTTGTATAATTTTAATTTTGTATTTTTGTAGTTTTGTAAAAAATTAAACCCGTTCAATTTCTCATTGCTCTTTAATATCCGAGAAATTATAAATTATGACGCTTAAGACCATCAAATCTGTCGGTACTACCTAAGACCGTGTTTTAAGACCAATGACAGCCATGACTACGTACAGAATATGAAGTAGAGCTTAGGTAAGACTCGAGTTCTAAAGTAAGCAAAAAGTCTTACGTAAGACGTTTTTTTAGTCTGCGACTATGCGTGTATTAATGAAATAAAATGAATTTATGAACAAAGTTCACTTGAATTTCATTTTATTAAAATAAGTCTGTAAATTACCGGTAAACCCGGTATTGTCTAAAACATTTATGGAAAATCCGGTAATCAGATTTAGTTACTTGAAATGTTGTTTCCCTTTCTTGTGGTAACACTATAGTGTTTTCGTTAGGTAGAATCTTGGATGTTGTTGCGTTTGTTGCTGATATTGTCCTCTGTTTTGTACATATTGTTTTGTTGCTGGATATCGCGTCGCTTGTTGGTATTCTTGTGAGTTTCTTTCTTTCGTACATTCTTATTCTGCATATGTCCCGTGTGTGATTCAGTCTTTCGCAGTAATTACATGTTATTTGAGTTCTACGTGTTTGTAAAGTTTGATTTTTTTCTTAAGAATTTAATTTGTCTGTCTGTAATTCTTAACAAATATACGTGTGTGCATAATACACATACAAATGAGGTTTCTCCATGGGTTTTTATATTTGATATAGTTGAATAATAATTCGCTATGTCAGTACGTTCTGGCCAGATACTTAATGTATGTGGTTAGAGTGGAAATTTTTGTAGTTTGGTCGTAGCTGCCTGATGAGACCATACTTTTCAGTACGAGACCAAACTACCAACAGAACTTATGGAGGGTTCGAATTTTTGCAGAGTTGTACATTGGTATAACTCTGGGCCTTCAGCCAAAATTACGGGGAGGGGGGGAAGATATTTCTACTTTTTTTCGGTAGATATATTATGAGCGATTGGCCTCTATATTTTTCTGATTTACCAAATCGAAAATATTGGGATTGCCATGAACAATTAATATATTTGATTTTTTTCTTGTGCGTTGGTTTTGACTGGTCTCGTCGCAGCCATTTCTTCTGTTACCGTCTAAGATTTCGTCTATATTTTTTGCTCTGCTGATCACTATCAGTACTTTCTCTCTCAGTATGTTATTGTTCAAGCCCCTTTTGAATATCTACTGCGTTTCCGTTTAAGTCATTTGTGTATGTTTCGTCAATATTGCGTAGTCCATATTTTATCTTATATCCTTTTCTGTATTTCTCTACGGCTTTGCTAATTCTGTACGCATAGTCTCTTAATGACTCGTCGTACTTCTGTTTGGTTTATTGGAAATTCCACTTCGACTGTTAATATGCTTTAAATCATTTCAGTTGAGTCTATGAACCTGTTTAATTTATTAAGTCTTCTGTTTGTGTTTGCTTCGCTGAATTCTTGCAAGCATGCCGCGAATCGCGATTTGTTGTTGAGTCTGTTGTAAGTTTATTTTTATTTCATTTCTGTTTACTAGTCCTGCAATTGCTCTTTGTGTCTGCTTGTTGCTTATTGTTACAGTACCACGGTGGCCAAGCTAAATGAGTATTTTTGAAAAATTTTGGATTTTAAGTAGAGCAATAAAACTCCGATTAGAAAAAAAGTCAACTGGACTACGCGGTATTTATTTATGTATCCAGAGACACAGAATATATCACTTGGAAATGGATGTGGGAACCACAGCAATAGTTATTCCAACTTGCGGCATGCGGCTCGCGAGCCGCATGTCTCAAGATGGAATAAATATTGCTGTGGCTTTCACACTCATTCCACAATGATAAATTCTGTGACTCTGGAAACACAAATAATTACCGCGTTGTCCAGTAGATTTTTTTTTCTAATCGGAGTTTTATTGCTCTATTTAAAATTTAAAATTTGTCAAAAATACTCATTTGGTCACCGTGGTTACAGTATTTGAATTTGGTTGATTTGTTGGCTCGCTTGCTACTTCGTCTGTCGGTTCTTATTTTATTACTATTGGTTTTGATACGTTCTGTAAGCTTCCGCTTTGTTGCTGTTTTTTCTTTTGTATTCGCGCTTTTTCCTCAGTTTGTATATCCACTCTACAAATAATGGTGTTTATTTATTATGCGTATTCGCCCATTTACTGCAATAGTGACATAACTGAGTTGTGTTTGGGTTATGATCCCACATATGCGTTATTAGAGGTATTATAACACTATATTTCTGTCAACATATTCCCCAATATATCTCTAAATTATAGCCCTACGTCATTTTAAAATTATGCCAAAAAATATTACAATTCAATAGTTTTATGCTGTGTGCCTCAGAAGACTTTTCAAACTAAACTTTTCAAATTTTGAAGCTTTCGCTATTTCCTCATAGATGCTAGATGAAAAGTCAATTTACGAGGTTACTTTTCGACGAATTTTCAATTTGTATGACGTACTGTTTAAAACATGTAGTATGCGTAGTATGTAAATGTAATTGAAAAACAAAAAATTTTCAGTTCCAGTGATTTAAAAAAAAACGCCCGTCATCGATTTTCATTATTCCAAATGCATTTCCCACAATGCTTCGTGCTTTGCTATGCATAACGTTTAAGTTTCTTTCTACTGCGGTTAAGTTGCCTTTTCTTACGAACGATGTGATAATAGCTACCGGGTCTAATGAACATTTGTATTCACTGTCACCTAATAGAAATAATCCATGAGGTGGGAATGACTATTCCGTTGGACTCTTTGGTCATGTACAGAACCCGAGTATCCACAACAAATAATAATAAATTTACCAGAACTGTCGCATACTGCCATTAAATTAATTGTCTGCGGTACAATAATTGTTATGTGGTATCCATCGATAGCACTTAACGCTTTCGAAAATATTGAAGTGGCCAATCGTCGATTAAATTGTTAGCCGATAAGACTATAAGAATTTAACTTGGCAATTTGACTAACTTTGGTGCGAGCTTTACAAACATCAAAAATTTTGTGAACAATTGTTCTCACAGAATATCTTGATGTATTGAAAATTATACCAGTGACCCTATAGCCCGCTCTCCACTGGCCAGCCAATATGGAAACACAGAAACACGGAATTTTATTTAAAATTTGAAACCTTTAAAAGTTTTATGTTGAGCGAAGAGACCGCAAATTTTATAAGGCGAATTAGCAGATACTCAAGTATTTGCGGATATAAGCATTATCATTAGCAAATATATGCTTGTAAATTTCAGTTTTGTTATAGTTTCTTGTTACCTACAAATAAAATAAAAATAATACTGTAACAAACCTTCACAAATTAAATATACACATAAAAAGTTTAGTTTGGTATAAGGCACAGTTGAATACTTTTAACCTAGTGACATCTATTTAAATATTGCATGGATTACTGGGTCTCACAAAAGTTTAGTTTGAAAAGTCTTCTGAGGCACACAGCATTAGAAGTGTTTCCTGAACATTAGTAATTTTTGAGTTGTGTCACTGTTGATCCAAAAAACAGAAATAAATATCTATTTTTAATTTACATTTAATATAAGCTTCAGTATTAATTTTTAATTTCATAAAACAAAACAAATAAAAAATTTCAATTTATAACAAACTAGCTAGTAACAAAAAATAAAATGTCTACGTAAAAACATGTCACATCTAAAATGATGCAGTTTTAAAGATTCTATAAAAAATTAATTCATGTTTTTATAACTAATATTATCACATAATTAATTTATTAATATTTGGTGGGATATCCCTTTTCTTTTAGAACCGCTTTGAGTCTTTTTGGCCTCGAATCGACGAGTTTTTTCGTGTACTCTGGGGTTATTTTACTCCACTCCTCTAACAATGCCTTTTTTACGTCCACTATATTACTAATCTCATGTTTTCTGATTTCGCTTTTAAGTTTAGACCATAAGTTTTCAATAACAATGATATCCGGTGTTTGGGCAGGTGTTTTCATGACATAAGTAGTATTCCAAATGAGTCAACTTTCAACAATTCAGGGTTTGTGTTTCGGATCATTGTCGTGGTAGAACGGAAAATGATCCTTAATATTTAACTTTTCAGCGCTTTCCTCCAAATTTCTTTTTAGTTTGTTTAAATATACATGTTTGTCCAAATTGCCTTCGATAAACTCAAAATTTCCAACTCCGGAAGAGGCCATACAAGCCCATAACATAACATGACCTCCACCGTGTTTAACAGTGCTTTGTAAATTTTTAGCTGCTAGCTCCGCATTAGGCTTTCTCCATACGTAGTTTCTTCCTTCTGATCCAAAAAGGTTAAACTTGCTTTCATCAGCAAATAATACAATGTCTTGGGCAAATTTAATTCTAGCCTTACGATCAACATCACCGATGTATGGCTTTTTCCGCATTGTTCTACCATGAAAATTTGATTCTCTTAATATTCTGCGTATTGTTTCTGGATGACATTTTTTATGTAAATATTTTTCAGCTTCCTCGGCCAACTTTGGAGCACTTAATTTGGGGTTTTATTTTATTTATTGGAAAATATTTTATTGTGCCTTTTTCTAGTCTTATTTTCAACACGGTGTTGATGAATGAAGCGTCAAATAATATGCTGTACGGTAGAAGAACTTATTTTCACCATTTCTTCAATTTTTCTTTGAGTTTTGCCCTCTTTAAAGTGTTTAATAACTAATTCACGCGCTTCAATACTTGTGTGGCGACCCATTCTCAATAGTTACAACAAACGATTTAATTGACCCATCTCCCGCGAGAAATAGAAAACATATGCCGGCTATGCACAAATTGCGTCGTAACCATAGTAAATGTGTTATCAGCACCCCTGCGGAAAATAGAAAAATGAGGTAGCTACATACAAATCGAGAACCTCCAATCGTCAATACTATATTAACTATAATCACACAAAAGGTTGTTTCAAGCTGATACTCAAAATATTTTTACATTGAAAATTTTGCTTTGTGTGGAAAAACTACCATTTTGTATTTGCTGAAATTTCAGTTACCGCGATTTATAAACGCGTAACCTATTTTATTTCAACATTATTATAAATTTAATATATGTCATTTAATTTATAATTAGACATAGATATTCGTTGTTTATTTATTATTTTGCTTACAATTGCAGTTGTATTTAATTTTACTACATTTCCTTATTATCATTATTTTATGAATGGTTTTTGATTTTGTGTTTTCATGCCTACGTGTTATTACGTTGTTACTTAAACTACATTGGTTATTAGTGTGTGATTATATCGACACATGGATTTTCTTAAGAATTGCGTGCAAAAATTGTAATAGTGAAAGATAGTTTTTCACTTTTATGGGCATATAAAATTACCTGAAGTTGCATTTAGGACAAAGTTAATTCAATAATTTGAATAGTGTACTCCATAGAAGTAAATTTTTTCAGGGCGCCAATTTCGTACTTTACATATTTATTCAAGGCGCCATTTTTTTAGGGTCGCCAAAGTTTTATTATCCACGGGGCTCAAATTTGTTAAGACATAGGCATACGGTTGCCATTGTCCCGCAGTTGAAAATTACTCTTCAAGGATATCTCTATAATTTGCTTTCTGAGTTCATCATTTAATTTATTGCTTCCCCGCATACTGCTAAGTGCATTGATGTAACCGGCTATTACTGGATCTGTTTGATAGTACGCACGATGCGGTGCAGTACAATTTTTTCCTTATTTCACCAAAAGAAAATAAATCAAAGGAGACAAAGAAAACAGTATGCACTGCACCGCACCGTGCGAATTATCAAACAGGTTCATTATGTCTGTACTTTTTTTTTTGGTGAGTTTATTAGTCCTTTAAATTCAATTTCTACTATTTTATTATAATTTTGGTTTTAGTCTTTTTAAAAACGAGATTATATTCAACGCTTGTTTTTTCTTTTTGCATTTTATATTAGTCGCACTTATTTCAACGTGTAAAAGGGCTAAAATTAAAAAAATTGTAATCGGATCATCTTGTCTGATGCATTTGTTTGTCTTGTAGAATCAAAATCAAACTCAAATTCTATTCTCCCGATTTTTTATTCACATCTTCTGCATCTTTAAATGCTGTTTTATTATCTATCATTAATTTTGAGATTAAAACTCGCATTTAGGTGTTGGATATTCAATAATAACTAAAGTGAGCACCATAGTTCGAATAAGAGAAACATGAAAAAATCGTAAGACACGGATAAAAAAGTTTCATGTATATTCGAGCAGACTCAAAATTAGAAACTTAAAATTTTTTGGATGGGTTCGTTAAATTTTTGCTGGTACCCTAAAAAATTTAAAAACAGTGAAATTTTTCGTTAAACTTGAAAACTTTAAAAAAAACATACACAGTTTCTTATCGCCGGAAGAAAAAAACTAGTTTTGAGAATTATAATGTATATTTACCCACATTATTATCAGAGTGATCTGGGGTTTCGGAAAGGCTCCGGTTATACTAGTCTAAAACAAGCTCAAGAAGGTAGTCCGTCAAAATAACTAGAAAGGAATTCTAGGGGTGACACGTTGTAACATCACTTTCGATTTGTTTTCGATAGAATATATGTTTCTTGTTTCCAGAATAAAATTGTACTTTATTTCGCTTTTTCTAGTGCGATCTCAGCCTGTTATATACTCTTCCTTTTCCCCACATCGATAAAATATTGCAAATAAAAAATGGAGGGGTGGTGTAGAAATTAAAAATAATGAAAGTAGAAATATAATAATGTTTTATTCGAGCAAGCTGAGATCACAGTAGAAAACGCGAAATAGATACTCCATGCAACATTCTAAAAACAGAAATAAAAGTTATGGTCCAAACTCCAGACTATTATTATTATTTTTGTTATTGTTGAAAGGCCTTGTGGGCGTTTAGCCATCTCGCAGTGCGAGCTAAAATATTTTTTGTGCTTGTATCCTGCTTAATCCGTCCAGTCAATATTCAGGCTCTTAATGAACATGATAATACTGCCTGTATGCGATACATACTATCTCGGCTAATTTGTACTTCTGCTAGAAAGACGGTTACATTGGTAGCCAAGGACTTCGAGAGGGCAGTCCCGCACTCCCATATATTCCTAGCCTTGCTCCGTCTTTCGTTTTGATTTTAATTTTACGAGTTGCTGGGAATGGAAAGTCGCCTGTAGGTCACCCCACTTTACTACAAATAAATCCTGGTATCCAAAGTCCGCATACTTTGGACTGATACTTTGATTTCGGTATACTTTGACTATCAGCCATTCATCCATCGGCATGTGCTATTCCACCTTAGATTAGTGTTTTTTGTCAAGGATTTCTCCTTTAGCGCCGTACTTTAGCCTATGCTAAATGGCCAAAATGCAGCGCGTACACTTGTGAATTGCGATCAGGTTACTCCTTACACAATTGTACCCACCACACAGCAGCCTAATATATGACCAGAACAGCCATTATCCAGACTAAGTATTATATGCAATATTATTCTTTAGGTTATTGTACTTTAATTATTTTATATTTAATATTCGAGAGTTGTTTATCGACTGACTGATGACAATTTTAATATATTAATAATCCGTATTATTGTTTCATATGTTGGTAGCAGAGAGTATCAATATCATTAATACCGTCGATGTATAGTGGCATAGTAAATCACATTCCTCCACCATATGATGAAGCATCACCGGCTGTCCTTGATTTCAATCTATTTGATCGTCGAACTGCTTCTGTAATTTTCGGCATCATTGTTATCCACTTTGGTCCAGAATTACAATTTTCGGTACTTGTAGTTGCACTATTTTCGCGGCATCTCAATACAATAAAAAAAGCAAATTTAAATTAACTGTTATTTTAAATTAAATTAACTCCAATACAGTTATAATTTTGCAAAAATAATGATTATTAATCTGCAACGCTATTTACATCAAAACAAATAGCATGATTTGTTTGTTGATCTTAATCTTCGTACGGTCCTTTCTTAAGGCGGATTGATAAGTAGCCAGTTAATGAAATTCATTCAAAAAATTTCCCAAAAAATTATACATTTTAAATTTGAATACTTAAAACAACTTGTTTAACTACTAACCAACTGTACAAGTGTTACAAGCTAAATATTATAGTGCTACATGCTTTGCATAATGCTCCCCTTCCTCAAACTGCTAAGCACACAATTTATACTGTTCATCAGCATATTCGTGTAAGCTATATAGTTTTGTTCTATTTGGTTATTAATACATAGTTTGTACTATAAGAGATGTCTATAATAGGCATATATTTAGAATTTATGTTAATTTTATAAATATATTTATCAATTTTAATGAATAATTTCTTTCTAATCAGTTAATTTGTTAATTTTTCCTATTTTTTGCTCGAAAACAATTTAAATTTAACCGAGATTCGCCAAATTAATATTTGAATTTTGACATTTCGAGCCGTAAACTACCATGAACGTCTCCCTTTTAATACGTTTTTTAATATTGCGCATTGATGAAGTGCCGTCGCATGATGGTGCCATTCTCTGTTTCAACTCGGTAAGAAACAGCTCCAGTGATTTCGGTAATTATCCCTGGAATCCATTTTGGCCCAAGAATTTCCGGCCCATAACCTTCAATTTTTGGTTAATTCACGTGATTGCTTGTCGTTTGCCGTGACTTTCCTCTTCAGTATCCGTTTGAATCTGGATGGAGTTTGTCAAAATATGTACTAATTCTGCCGTTGAACAGAAGTTCAGCCGAACTCTTCCCGGTACTCGTTGACGGCGTCACGTGTTGGTGGAAAACAAATGTCGACACACGGTTATCACCTGATGGCTCTTTCTTAAGGGAGCCCTTTATCTCGCGCACGATTCACTCCGCTTGTCCGTTTGAGGATAGATGGAACAGAGCAACTCGAATATGTCGAATTCCGTTATACTCGCAGAACATCTGGATGTCTGCTGAGGTAAATGCTGTTCCATTATCACTCCGATTATCTCCGGAATGCCGTGAGTAGCGAAAATAAGACGAAGAACATTGAGGGCGCATTTTGTTGAGGTGCTAGACACGAGTTGCACCTCCAACCATTTGTAGTAGGGATCGACTTGGCGGTGAATGATTTGGAAATGATACGCATTTAAGAAAACATTCCAGCGCATCATCCTGCGAGAGAGAATGTGGCGTGTCGGCTTCTCAGGGTTAAACAACAACAAAAGCGGCTTGTGACCTGTCACTATGCTAAAATTCCGACCGTATAGGAAATGGTGAATCAACAAGGCCTTATCGGAGCAACAGCCCTCTCGGAATTAACAGATATACTTACCTTAGCTGACAACACAACCACGATGCCGTACGAAGAGGCATCATATACCAGCAAAAGTGGAAGATGCTCATCTTAGGGAATGAGCACATTATCGGACGAAAGTGGAGATTTTAACTGGTCGAAACTCTGCTGCTGAATTGGTCCCCACTTCCATTTCGTATTTTCATGGAGGAGCTGGTGCAGGAGCTCAGCGATGGTTGCTTGTCTCTTTATAAAAGTGTGATTGAAATTGATTATACCCAAAAACGTCTGAAGCTGCACCTTGTCTGTAGGTGGTGGTCAAATCTTCTCAATCTTGTCTTCGGTGGGACGAAGCCGACTTCCGTCAATACGATATACTAAGAAGTCGGTGGATCCACACCCAATTGAACATTTGTCCTTATGTAGACGTCCTGCTTCGTCAAATCTTTGTAAGATTTCGGATAATATTTGACGAAGGTCATCTTCGGCAGATGCAATTGCTATAAAGTTTCAATAAAATTTTGAAAGATTCCGACTGATGTGGAAATTTCAAATTGGAACCGCTTCACCTTGTAGGCTCCTTTGTGTGTCATGATGGTTTATATCATCGCCGACTCCTCATCAATTTTTAGCTCTTGATAGGCTTGAGCCAAGTCAAGCTTTGCGAAATTATTACCCCTTGGCATCGTGGAGTGCAAGTGGGCTGACGGTATCCGCTGATGCGTTGGGGGATTTTTCCATATATTGTTCAATATTCGCTCAGATATAATAATATACCTCGAACCCGAATCGACTTAAAATTTGCATCGCGTTTTGTTAATGATCACCGTAGTATCCAGTTATACTTCGGGTGGCGAGAAGACTAGCTTCGCTGAATTGAAACGATCTTTACCCCTTCTAGATTTTTTTTTATCTTTGCTTTTTGTCGGTTGTCTAGATTGAATCGACATACCTTTTTAATGTGACACCTCAAAATGAGCAAATGGGTGATCGAAATCTGAAGGTCTCAGATGATTTTCTCCACAACTCTCACAATGGACATATGTACCTTGATGTTTTATTACCGATGGTCGGCTGTTGAATGTATTTTACATGCGCGTGCGTTTCGGCTATGGCTTTGTGGTCCGTCCTTGCCGCTTCTGCAGCAATGGTTCTTTTAATAACGGTCTCCAACAAAAGAGTTTTTTCAGCCAAAAACTGTTGTTGTAAATTTGAGTCCCGTATACCACAAACAATTTTATCACGAAGATTGCGATCTAGGCTACCCTTCGGGAAATGACAATCCTTTGCTAAACGGCGTAAATCGACAATAATTCCGGCTTTCTTCTCTGACATTTAGCCCCGTTTAAAAAATTTAAATAAAGTCATGATTTCCGACTGGCGTCGAAACTATTTCTTTGAAAGCTACTTTTGCTTGGAGCTAATAACGATTCAAACAGCTGATTCTAACAACTTAAAAGTTCCACCGCACCGAACAATGTCACGAAAATCGCACGTCCGTCGTCCTTAATACCGTTTGCTGCGAAATATAATTCAAATCGGCGACCATATGCCTTATTAACGTGGTTCCTTTATCTCGAACGGTTCCATTGTTCCGATTACAGATGATGGCATTTTTACCGTAACACAAAGCTTTTATGCGCACGCAATTTATTTTAATTATTTGGAAATAATTTTAGTAATAAAAGAATATTAATAATCCCTATTGTTTAAAGTGAACGCAACATTTATCCTCGTCGCCAATATTATATGGAATATTATGCTTTAGGTTATATGTAAATATAAACACAACTTATTAAATTATATTAATTTATTGTATGTTTAATATTCGAAAGTTATTTATCGACTGACTGATGACAATTGTAATACATCAATAATCCGCATTATTGTTTTATGTGTTGGTAGCAGAAAGTACTAATATCATTAATATTTAAGGATGCGTCTAAACTGAGCAGTTTTTAATTAAATTTAGGCCACCAATTAATAAATCGATAAATATGATTAACTAAAATAAAAACTTATATTGTTAAAGCTTGTTATAAAAAGTCTATACAAGTTCAATTAATTTGCGCAAAGGCTTTGTTCTATCCTGGTGCCACGAAATTTGCTATCTCGAAGGGCTAAAGATTGAAGTATATGCAGAAAATATATGAATGGTTCTGGTGAATTGCACCTGGGCTAGCTGGTAACGTCTCAAAATGATGATTTTAGCCGAATTTTTTTTTGCCAAAATTTGTTTTTATAGTAATAAAAAATAAGCGGATTTTATTGTGTTAAAACCTGTTGGCTTATTGTAAACAAAATAATTGTATCTTCCCTGCATTGGGGGTGTTATTATTTCTATTATAATTTTCCTGTTGTAATTTTCATTTATGTTTTTCAATCACTCTTTGAAAGGGAAAGGGAACGATAAATATATTTTTTTTCTTCCTGTTCTAAACGTCAACATCACAAAAAAATTAAACTAATTTTATAAAAATAACATCGCGAACATCGCTATCTGATTAAGGGTCAAAATCGGTTATTACCCATTAACAGATTTATTATTTTTACAACAAAAAGTAACACCTAAACTGATTTTTCATTGATATACCCTCCTCTAGCTTTAACACCATCGGTTACCAGTATGGACATCGTTTAAACCAACTTTGCCATGGTATCGGCTGTGATACTCCCTCATATGGTCTGGCACACTTGCCTGTCCAGCTTATCCGCACGGAGCTTTATCTGGTTTAGATCCGGTATCTGCAGCAGCCAAACAATATTATTGTACTAAATTTTTTTTTATTCAAGAAATGTTCCGCATAATACGAATGTGTGCTTCCAGTCATTTTCCTGTTGCAATACGAATCCTTCACCGATTAACCTAATTGTCGGTGGAATAGTTTTAATTCGTAGAATTGACTTATATCCTTCTTTCTTAAATATAAACTAGATACGAAAAATGTCGCCTGTCCGGCTATAGGAGAAAGCTACCCAAATTAACACGAAGTCATCTCCTCACTTCATCGAAGAAACCAAGCACTGTGGCAGCATCTTATCTTCAACAGTCTGTGGTTCGAAAACTCTTCTTTAGGTGCCGAATAGCCAAATTGAGACTCATCAATGCAAAAGCTATTTTCTAGTGTTCTATTCTAATTCCTTATGCGCTAAGTCCACAGAAGATGTTTTCTCCGAAATGCAACACGAATAAATGTTTTTTTCTAAGCATTACGGTCAAGCAAATTCGACAACCAAAGACATCTTTTTATACTCGTGTTGCAGATTGACACATCTGACCCCTGTTCATTCCAGTACAGATTTTTAGTGCCGTAAACCTTCTGTCCCTAAGCAGGCTATTAATACTCTTGTGACACGTTTTACCTGCAAAATTAAAAAAAGGAAAAGCCCTTAGATTCATATGGTTAAGAATATAATATTAAAATAGTGCAAGAACAAATAAATTACTAAATAACTATTTTTGAATGATTGTCTGATTTCCAATTTCGTCTTATTAAAGATACAAGAAATACATAGTTCGTTATAACATTTCGACATTGATTTGAAAGGCGCATTACTTCCATAATTGCTTCTATGAGAATCTATTTTTAAGAGTGTACTAGTTCGAAGATTTCTAGTTGGAGTACACAACTTCAAGTTCATTAACAAAAACAAACTTGAAATATACCAATTAAGTAAATTGGAAATAAAAATAAATCCAGAGTGCTGACGACCAATAGGCATAATATGGAGGCAGATTCCTAATATTTTCCCACCAAGTTAATTAGTACATCAGCTTCACATACATTATCAAAATTCTTTGTTTACATTTTTTTTATATGGAGTTTCGATAAAAACAAGTCCAATAAAATTGCTAAACTGTTAATTATTAGTTTATTTTTTGTTTTGACAAAAAATACTTAGTTCTTTATACCATTTCGACATTGATTTAAAAGGCGCATTACTTCCATAATTGGTTCTATGAGAATCTATTTTCAAGAGTGTACGAGTTCGAAGATTTCTAGTTGGAGCAGACAACTTCAAGTTCATTAGCAAAAACGTAAAGTTAGTACGTAAGTAAATTGGAAATAAAAATAGATCCAGAGTCCTGACGACAAATTTCAATAGGCCCAATATGGAAGTAGATTCCTAATATTTTCCTACTATGGTAATCGGTCTATAGACCGTGTTTTAGTACATCAGCTTCACATACATTATCGCAAGAGGCGCTAGTCCGTGTACACAATTATTTGTTTACGTTTTTTTTTATATGGAGTTTCGATAAAAACAAGTCCAATAAAAACAAGTCCAATAAAATTATCTTGAAAAAACGTGGAAGGTTATATTAAAAATTTGAAATACTATTTAATATATTTTGATTAAATTAAATAATCCGTTGACCCTTTAAAATCTAAGAAAATTGTAAATAAAAATGAGGTAACTTTTCTTGTTTTATGAGGTTATGTCTGTTGTTTTAGAAATTTATTAGCAAGCAAAATATGGGATTTGAGCTAAATTTGGTTTTTAAAAATAGAAAATAAAGAGAAAGTTGGTAAGTTGCATCGAAAAATATAAATTTAATCATAAGTTTAGTTGATAAATCAGTTATAAATATGTCAAAATTACCTGTTTTAATTTATCGTTTTCCTGGATATTAAATCGTTATGGATTATTCCTTTTTCAAAATAAATGTATTAATCTATTGTAAATTATTATTGTAACTGTTTTTAGCAAAACTTCATATAAAAAAACGTAAACAATCGTTTTTGTACACATACTAGCGAAACTAGCGAAAGACTTATGAACTAATTTCACAATCTATAAAAATTCAATTTTCCGTCCAATAGGAAAAGTAAGTTATACCAAAAAAATGTTAAGCAAATGATTAGTTTATAGAATACTTTTCCGTGAGCACATGTGTACACTACCAGAACCTTAGTCCAAATCTCTGATAAGAGGCGTTATTAACCATTTATCAATTTCAGCCCAAACGAAAATTTGAAATTTAAAATTCGAAGCACATTTATTTCTTGCGATAGAGGATACTTTGATAGCTTGATGGATTAAATGATGGATGTGTACCATCACAATCTGAGTCCAAATCTCTGACGTGGGGTGTTAATGGCCCTTTATCATTTTCATGCAAAACCGCAATTTGAAGTTTAAAATTCGAAGCACATGTATCCGATAGTTAGCAGGTTTTCGTTAGTTTTTTTGTTATTTTTTAATGACAAATTAGTAAGCACAAGACAGCACAATCTCCTAGTACAGCGTCATCCGTTAGATCCGCAATGTCTGAAAAGCGGTCAGGTTTCAGGAATTAATTAATTATTATATTATTTTACTCTAATTAATTGCAATAGTAACTACTTTTTTCCAATTGAGTGTTTGGGGGGGGGGAGGGGGGGGGCGATTTCATTCCATCATTATGACTTTACTCCTGCTTATTCTCATGCGGTCACCCAAATTTATATTAACCGTAGCAAATGTTGCTTGACGTTGTTGTGATAAATGTTTTTGCCTCATTTAAGATGGAATAACTGTTGTGGTGGACCTCATATTCGTTCCAGAGTGATGAATCCTGTTGTCCTCCCTCGACACATAAATAATCCCCGCAATGTCCGGCTGGCTGTTTTAATCGATGTTTTATTGCTCTATTTATTTTGATAATTTCCCAAAAATACCCATTTAGCTTGGACACAAAGAATTAGCCCAACGATACTCCAAATGTTTGAAGCCATCAAAAAAATACGATTTAACCGCAACTCTGCAAAGGTCTCCGCCTTGGTAATAATCTCCCTCGTTCGATGTGCAATGTACCGCTTTCCGCCGAATCAATTTTTCATTCTTGGAAACTAAGAATTGTTGATAATGTAATTTCATCAATTAGGGGGTGGCGGCTGCGGACGATTGTTGGTGGATTTGCGACTTTTTTTAAAAAAATTGTCTTGGTGGAAGAGCACTTTTCTTCGTCGAATGTGGAAGTTTTTCTTCAATTCTAGAGAGAAGGGGATGGAACATCTAAATCTCTTTGCCTTTAAACAAATATAGAATCTTGTAGAATCAAACTGAAATTCTATTCTTACCGATTTATTATTAACATCTATTGCTTGTTTGAATGATGTTTTATTCTCTTTCATTATTTTTTAGATTGGATATTCAATAATAACTAAAGCGAGAACCATAGTTGGAATAAAATAAATATGAAAAATATCGTAAGACACGGAGAAAGGGGTTTCGACCGAGTATTCGACCATACTTAAAATTAAAAACTTTAATATTTTTGGATGGATTCGTTAGATTTTGGCACTTAAAAAACTTAAAACGAGCAAAATTTTTCGTTAAACTTAAAAAATTAAAAGAAAACTCTGGACAATTTCTTATCGCGGGAAGTTTAAAACTAGTTTTGAGTAATTATAGTGTCATAAATTCATAAGAGAGACATAAATTCTATCGAAAACGAATCGAAAGTGATGTTACAATGTGTCACCTCTAGAATTTTTAGCATATGCGATATACACATGCAAATATGTATACAAGTTTATTTTATAATATAGTCACACAAATACATGTGTTATGTGACCGACATTTTATTTATAATTTTTTTAGGTAAATTCAAGTACACAAACTATTTAACGAATATAAATTCCACCACCACTATTTATTAATTCAATTTTGTATGAGAAAAAAATATCGCGCAAAGAGATGGATATCCCTTGCGTTTTTTGGATTTTTTATTGACCGAAATTTACTTTTAACGTTTTTGTTTTTTAATCTGATATATATTTTAATCGCGTGTTGTTTTGCTTAAACAGGAAAACGAGAGAGTGAATATTTTTGTTTTTTATAGCGCGCGAGATTTACAGACGTACAAATATTTTAATGAAATGAAGTGTGTTGCGTTGGTGAACAAAGTGCGTTCATGTGAATGAGTGTGAATATGAATGCGCGAATTGTGGCGATGAACGAGTGATGAATATTTATGTGAATGATTGAATTGTAGGATTGAATAACTGAATTGAATTGTGAGTGAGTCGCTACAGGACTCCCCTACGAGTGATTTTCCCCCTCCCTAGGGAATGATTGTGTGAGTGGAAGCTATACGAACGGTTTTGTGAACCTGATGGCTTGATGTTTGCTCAGCCGAACTAAATATTCCGTAAGCTGGTTTAAGTCGATCGATTGAAACGTTAGAATTTTTTCCATTAATCGATACAATGAAATGTTTCCTAGGTCTGCGTAAAACTTTATATGGACCTTCATAGGGAGGAGTTAATCCCGTGCGAACCTTGTCTGTTCTTATGAAAACAAAATCGCAGTTGTTGAGCGATTTTGGAACAAATTCGTCATCTTGTTTTGATTGACGTGGTGTTTTAGGTATGAGGTTGCGCATGGTTTGTTGCAGTTGGTCGATGATTGTGTCGGTGGTTGGGAGTGGTGAAGGAGGATTTTCGATAAAGAATTCACCGGGTAGTTTGATGGTTTGACAGTAAACTAATTCTGCCGGTGAGGACTTAAGATCTTCCTTCACTGTTGCTCGGATATCAAGTAATATGATTGGTATTTCCGAACTCCAATTGATTGTGTTGTTTCTGGCCATTAACGCGGCTTTGAGTTGCCGATGAAAGCGTTCGACCATGCCATTGGCTTGCGGATGATAAGCCGTTGTCCGTATCCGATGTGAGCCAAGGAGTTTTGTTAACTCATTGAAAAGCTTGGACTCAAATTGCGTTCCTTGATCTGTTGTGATGTTAAGGGGTACGCCGAATCGTGATACGTAGTTGTTGACAAAGGTGGTGGCTATGGTTGCAGCTGACATATTGGTCATGCAGTATGCTTCGGGCCAGCGAGTGAAGCGATCGACACAAGTGAGAAAATATGAGTATCCATTAGATGGCGGAAGTGGTCCTACGATGTCTTTATGGATATGTTCAAATCGACCAGGCGGAATTTCAAATTGTCCATGGGGTGGATTTTATGTGCCGTTGAACTTTAGCACGTTGGTAGGATAAACAAGACTGGGCCCAATTGCTACGTCTTTGTACGTCTTTGTTTATACTGGGCCAAAAGTAACGAGCTGTAATCAGGATGTGAAATGTTGTGTAGTGTGTTGAATACGGTGCGACGTAGTGAGCCTGCGATGTATGCATACATCCATGGACGATTGTTCCCACCTACGATTTTGCAGACTATTTCGAGGCCAGGCAGTTTGAAAAGCTCTAGTTTCATTGATGAACTAGTGTGACATTCGGAACCAGAAAGTAAATTATGAAGTTCTAGGTCTGCTTTTTGTGCGTTTGCGATTGTTTGTAAGTCGATGTGTGTCTCGACTGTGGCCAATTCATTGTCTGTTGTGTGCGATAGTGTATCTGCGACAACATTGTGGTGTCCGTGAACATGTTGAATGTCCGCGGTAAATTGACTAATGTAATCCAGGTGGCGAGATTGCCTCGGATAACGTTCAGTTTTACACTGAATTGCTCGTGTCAGAGGTTTATGATCGGTGTATATTGTGAAATCCCGACCTTCGACAAAATATCCAAAGTGCTTGACTGCTAGATAAATTGCGAGTAATTCCCGATCGAATGCAGAATCTTTCTTTTCGACATCCGAGAGTTTCTTAGAAAAGAATCCCAGTGGTTCCCAACACTCGTTATTGTACTGTTGTAGTACAGCACCGACAGCAGTGTTTGATGCGTCAGTGGTTATGCTGAGCTTTGAGTCGCTCAGTGGGTGTGCCAGAAGTGTTATCTGGGCCAATTCAGATTTTAGTGACGTGAATGCTTGTTGACATTCGTCAGGCCAAGTGAAATTCTTGGTTGTCTTGGGCTTTTTCAGTAATGCTGCCAAGTGGCTGTGAATTGGTTGCGAGTGTTTGAGCGAGTTTTGGTGTGAATCGGTGGTAGTAATTTACCATGCCGACAAATCGCTGTATACTTTTAATTGAAGTAGGGGCTGGGAAGTCTCTAATGGCATTAATTCGTTCTTCAGACGGCAGAATACCATTAGGTGTTATCTTGTGGCTGAGGAAGTCAAGAGTGGATACGCCAAAAACGCACTTTGACCTCTTGATATGCACGTCAAACTGTGTTAGTTTGTGGAAGAGTTGTCCCAAGTGCTGTTTGTGTTGTTCCTCAGATTTTGATGCAACAAGAATGTCGTCAATGTAGACGAAAACGAAGTCCAAGTCACGTACGACTTCGTTCATGAAACGCTGAAACGTTTGAGCGGCATTGCGTAAGCCGAATGGCATTCGGGTGAATTCGAAGAGGCCAAACGGTGTTGTGACTGCCGTTTTATGAACGTCTTCAGGTGCGACGGGAATTAAATGGTACGCTCTGACAAGATCAATCTTGGAGAAGATTTTGCATCCATGCAAGTGCATGGAGAAGTTTTGAATGTGTGGTATCGGGTAGCGATCCGGTGTTGTCACCGTGTTTAAACGCCGATAATCCCCACATGGTCTCCAATCTTGATCTTTTTTCTTCACCATATGAAGTGGACAAGATACGGGAGATGCAGATGGCCTGCAAATCCCTAATTCCACCATGTGTTGGAATTCTGTTTGAGCGGCTTTATGTCTCACTTGATCTAGCCGACGTGGTCTTGACACGGGCAGATGGCCTGCTGTGACAATATGATGAACCATGTTGTGTCGAACTGGTAAGTTATAGTTCGGCTCCGCTGTAAGTGATGGGTAATTCTTAAGCAGAGTGGCATAGCCGTTGTTGACTGAAAAATAGATCGGAGTTGGTGTGTTATCACGAACCATTGTGGCATTGATTGACAGCTTAGTCGGTGTATCAACCAGCCGTTTGTTTTTCAGATCAACAAGGAGGCCAAATTTACACAGGAAATCGGCGCCAATAATCGGACGATTCACATCAGCTAAAATGAATGCATGAGTGAATGTTCTTTTATGTCCGATGTCCACTTGAAGCAATTTTATGCCATAGGTAAAAATTGTTGTGCTATTGGCAGCCGATAGGACTAGATCAGGATCGCGTTTTGTGAATGAAAACGCATTTTTATAATAATGTGCTGGAATGACCGAAAGGTCAGCGCCAGTGTCTATAAGAAATATGAATTTATTAATGTGGTCGTGAATAAATAATCGACCTATGTGATGGGTGTGAGATGTTGTCATCTCTACCCGGTGAGTGGCTCGTTTTTTTGGTTGATTTCCACTTCCATGTTGGATTTTGATCCAAAATTACATGGGTCTACGCATTTTCGTGCAGCTTCGCCGAACTTCCAATGGTACCAGCACTTGTCATAACGGCGGTTGTTATTGCTGGGGGAACGTGAATTGGAGCTGCGTCGGAAACCGGCTTGTGTTGACGTTTGTCGACCCCTTGAACGACTGCGATTGATGTATAATATATTATTTAATGATGCCTCGATTTTTACTAGCCGTTGTTCGATCGTGGCATTTGTTGTGTTCGCAGCAGGCTGTCGAACCGGATCCGTGCGGACTGTGGAACGTGACTGGCGTGTTATGGCAGCAATACCGTGATTTTTAGTTGTTGGCATTGTCGCGTGCATCTTGTCTGCTGTGGCAGCTAGATCCTCCAGATCTCGTGTGTCGGGCTGTGCCAACAAGGCTATCCGCATAATCTCCGGCATTCTTCTCACCCATAACGATTTAATCACTACCGTACTAAATTGTGTGCCAGCTAGGTTTTTGATGTGGCGGAGTGCCTCTGATGGTCGCCTGTCTCCCAAATCTTGAGTCGACAGTAACGCCTCAAGCTTACGCTCGTCTGAAGGATTTAGACGCGTAAGCAGGGCCGATTTCAAAGTTTCGTACAAATTTTCTGTGGGTGGGTCCGCCATAATATCGGACACTGTCTCGCACGCCTGAGGAGAAAGCGCGGACAAAAGACTTAAACATTTTTCTTTGTCCGTTTTTGCATTTGTAATTCGAAATTGTAGCTCCGCCATGTTGAACCATGTTCTCGCGTTGTCCATCCAGAATTGCTGGAGCTTGATCGTCTGAGAGGTGGCCTCGAGCTCGCCTTTTATTTGTGGGAAGGCTATCTCCTGCTCGTTGTCGGACATTATTGTATCTTGCGTATTTTAAATCAGACCAACTCAGTGAAATGATTAAAAAAAATTGAAATTTAATCGGAATGGGTACCATGTGTTGACAAAACAAACAAAAAATGTATGCCGTAAAAGCTGTCCTCCGACTAGATGTCCCGAAGTACGGGACGAGCCGTCACCTTCGTCTTGGGGCACTCCTCGTCGGATTTCATTGGTAAAGAGAAAAACCAAAAAAAACGAAATATCAAATGAAAGTTTAGTCTGCGGAACGGTTACCATGAAATATAATGAAATATATGAATTTTAAGTGGTTTCCAACAAAACGATAAATAAACAAATGTGTGCCCTGGAAAGAAAAATAGTATCGACAAAAGAAGGTGTAATCACACGTGGTGGTGAAAATTTTACAATAATTATATATTTGATATGATAATATTTTTTTTTTTAATTTACTTTAACTTCAGCCAAAGTTCCAAAAGTTTAAATTAATGACAAGTATTTAAATGGAACTAGATATTTTACAATGACTGTTCCAGAAATAAAATCAATTATAATATAAAAAAAATAAATATTAAGTAAAAACTTGTTGCTATGTAACCGTTGCACTCTGTGTCGGTGATTTGATCCCCTCTTTTGCTGTAGTTATTTTTTGTGTTGAATTCATGACTCCATATTTGCGTTGCACATATGACATGCGTGAATGATAAAAAAAATAATAAATACCCTGTATTAGATTATTCTGCAGAATATGTGTTGTTTTTATTTTTTTTTTTTAAATAATAAAATTTGAGCTTACCACTGGGCCGGTGCTTTTATTTTGCACCCGGCCGTTTATATAACAAGGCTTCGAACAGATTCGATTTTGTTTGAGGTTATGTGTCCCCTTGTTGTACGTGTATACCATATACTTTTAAAATAAAAATAATGTATGTTGATCGCCGCTTGCTTATATGTATATAACTGTATTGTATATAATCCGTGTATATCATTTGTTACTCCGCTTGTTAATTTTATTCTGTATACCGTTGTTTCATTGTTTTATGTATGTAAATGTGGTATCAATTGTGGAACTTAATGTTGTATGTAAAGTTGTCTCGTTTGTATTTACCGTGGTACCGTTTGTATTTTGGTTTTAATCAAACGTGTTGGGTGTTTTGCGGTTGCCACTCCCCCCCCCCCCCCCCCCCCCCGAAAAAGGAAAGAAAATTTAGCAGTATATTTAAAAAAAAAAAAACAATGAATGCATTGTTCACCAACCTGTTGCTTGGTGCGATATTTTGCATCAAGCGTTTCGTTTTTGTTAAGCGTGTATAAAAAAATTTTCCGGCGTGGCCTTGTTGTGTTGTTTTTCTTTTTTAACAATTTTAGCTGGTAACGTCTCAAAAATGATGATTTTAGCCGTTTTTTTTCGCAGTAATTTGTTTTTTTAGTTATATATCGATAAAGAATAAGCGGATTTTATTGTGGTAAAACCCGTTGGTTTATTGTAAGCAAAAAATATTTTACCTTTCCTGTTTTCCGAGTGTTATTATTTCTATTGTAATCTAACAAAAACAATAGATTCTGTATTTTTTAATTACTAAACAGGTTAATATTTTGTATTTTTGGGGTAATAAAAATTGAAATGCAATTAGTTAAATTTTATTAAAAATTATTGAAATAGTTCAAATGTTTTTGTTGGTTTTGGACTCAAATTTTTATTTTTTATTTGATGTCGTCATACTCAATTATTAAAATAGTTTATGTGTAATTAAAAGTAGAATTCTTATAGGTAGTTTCTTATAGGTTCATACAATCTTAATAATTTTACGGCAATCTTTTGCTTAAAACTATTCTAATTGTATTAATTGTTTTTTTGTTGTATTTCAACAATTTTTATGAAAGTTATTTTCTATAAAAAAATTATTTATTAAAAAAACATATGCAATTTTCATTTATTTTTTCCAATCACTCTTTGAAAGGGAAAGGGAACGGCAAATATATTTTTTTGGCTCCTGTTAAGATTTGGCAAAATATCTTCCCTTTTGCATTTTTTAAGGAAAAATTATCGTTCTCTCGAATAAATCATTTTTGTATTAACGTATAATAATTTTTTTGTTCTTGATAAAATTTCTTCTTCATCAACTCTGTTTGACTCTATTCGAGTCTCAAACTCAACAGAATATTAATTAGCATTTTACTTTTGGGACGGACGTTTCCCAGGGAATTGGGAATTAATTTATTGTGATTTTTTAGGTTATTTTGGTATTATTTCTTCCAAAGCCTACTGTGGCGACTGATATTTTTTCAAGTTTTGGAAAAAAATAATTCCCAACCAAATTTTTAGGGAAAAATAAACAACAAAATTGCTATGAAATGGAACTATTTTCTCTTAAAATTTGAACAAAGTACCAATCGCAACAGTATGCTTTGGAGGAAATAATGCCAAAATACACTAACATTACAATAAATAAATTCCCAATTCCCTGGGAAAACCAGAATAATGCCACAGGTTGGTTGAAACGGGTACATTAAAATGCTGCCCGTCGCAAAAAAATTATAAGAAGAAATTTACTTTGCAATTAGGTTGCCCTATCCGTATAAATCCTTATGACCGATTTTTTTAATCTTTTTGGGCCACAGGTCTGTTGAAACGGGTACAATAAAATGCTCTCCGTTAGAGAACAATTTAACTAGCGCAATTTAACTTGGGCAGTTTTACTTGGTCAATCTAGCTTTTTTATGTTCAATTGTGCGTTTAGGGTGGTAAATCACTCGTTAGGGTGAGTAAGATAATTTAATGTTTTTTAATTTGTAAACCAATTTGTTTACCGGCTTTTATCCGGTGCAAAATTTAAAACAACACGAATATACATGGTTGATTTGCGATTCCTTTGTGATTGATTTATTAAATCAAGATAAATATTACGAAATATTACTTAATTAAAAACAATTTTCTAAAAGACAATGATAAATTATTAATTATTTCAAGACGAACTACTGTGTTTGTTTCATCCTAAAAAGGGATTTTCCAGCACAAATTTGTATGTTTTTATTTTTAATTAAAAACAATGTTTACGTATAGTTAATTTATAAAATTTTCTTCTTCTATAAAATTTTCTACTATTTTTTTTTTTTATAATCAAAAGGGTATAAAGGTAGAAAATCGCTCTTAATTTAACTTCTTTATACTAACTTGCTCAATGTAACATGGGCGGTTTAACTTGGGCAATTTAATTTGGACACCCAAGTTAAATTCGAATATGGGTAGTAATTTGGACAAGTTAAATTGTGCAAGTTAAAATGTTCCCTAATCGAACTAAATGAAGTCGAACTGTAAGAGTCGACGTATGCCCATTCAAATTCTAGTTTTGTGCTAGTCGATTCGCCCAAAAAACACGTGTAACAACTTTTTAATGTTTGTATACCAATGCGTTTTGATTTGGTATAAATTAAAAATATGACTTATTGGGCAATTTTTTTAAATAATAAGTTAGTTTTCGAATATGGTGTAAGTCAGAAATTTTTCAAAGCGTTATTGAATTATATGAGTTATTATGGCGATTATCCATTTTATTATTTTTGTGTATATTTTGTCACTTTAATAATTTATAAATAAAAAACAGCTAACTTGATTTTTAAGTATATTTTATTGAAAAAACTTTTCCTTATAGTAACAAGGTTCTAAATTTATTAGTAGAAAATTAATTTCGGAATTATTCCTTCATCAGTTCTTTTTTCAACTATTCATAATAGTGAATAGTTGAAAAAAGAACTGATGAAGGAATAATTCCGAAATTAATTTTCTACGAATAAATTTAAAACATTGTTACTATAAGGAAAAGTTTTTTCAATAAAATATACTTAAAAATCAAGTTAGCTGTTTTTTATTCATAAAAAAAAAAAAAAAAAAGTTATTGAATTGTTCAGTTAAATATTTTATAAAATTAATAATTAGAGATACTCTAATATGGATTTTCGCCTTACAGTTTGGATATATAGGTTATATTTTATATTTTAACCCCTTATAATAAAGTACACAATTAAACTTTGGTGTCAAAATACAGTTTTTTGAAATTCAAACCAAATTATGGACTTCTTAATTTTTCGTATGAGAAGAAGACGAGGTTTAAATCGAAGGTAACCCATATAATAAACAATTATTTTATATATTTTATTTTAAACTCATAAAAATTAAAAATAAACATAAAATAAAAATTATTTAAACAAGTTAAAAACTTTCTTATAATTAGTTTTATTTTTAGAAAAAACTGGTTTTCGGACATTCGTCCATCATCAGTTTTTTTTTAACAACTATATTAATTTGAAAAAAATTTCGTCTTTTTTATACATTTCCCTTTCGGTGAAAAACTGTTACTTCGTCTATTTGTTACGTAATATAAATTCGTAAATACTATTTGTTTTTGTGTTGATTTTGTCATTCAGCAACATCGGGTTGTTTCGGTGTTCGTAAATATGATATTCTTCAAGCCTGTCCACCTTTTGGTAATGTGTGTATAATCTTTAGGTTTGTGTTTATATTCGTGTATGAATGTTTTTCGGTTATTATGTGTTGAGCCAAAACCAACAAAAATGTTTATACATGTATAAACATGTATAAACATTTTTGTTG
The DNA here is from genome assembly GCA_958295665.1 of Tipula vernalis. NCBI lineage: Eukaryota > Metazoa > Arthropoda > Insecta > Diptera > Tipulidae > Tipula > Tipula vernalis. The sequence continues at coordinate 196,259,826 of OY282559.1, read as the reverse complement.
GTTTTGGTTGAGCGTAATTTGACTTGAAATTTATTTTTGTATGTGCATGTTTTATTTCGTGTATGTGTTCAGCAAATCTCTTCGTGAATGTACGACCAGTTTGACCGATATAAAATTTAGGGCATTCATTACATACCAATTTATATATACCGCAATCTTGGATACGCTTTCGTTGTATATGCAATTGTTTCTGTAATTTGTGATTTGTTGTGTGAGCAAGTTGGTAGTCGTATTTGTATAAAATTTTCCTCATTGTGTAACTGGAAACTTGGTTGTATTCAAGTGTGATGTACTTTTTGGCGTTGCTTTGTTCTGTGTGCAATGTGGTTGTTTGTTTTTAGTTTGTTTTTAATTTTATTATTCAGCCGGTATATCATTTTTTCATTGAATCCATTTTGTGTTGCTATTTGCGTTATTACTCGTATGTTATGTTCAGTGTCGTAATTAACTTTATTCATAGGAATACAATTAAGTCTGTTCAACATATGATTGTAAGCAGAGACGTTATGTTGCGGAGGATGGTTAGAAGATTTATGTATAGTGTGATCGGTTTGCGTAGTTTTTCGGTATATTTTAAAATTGTGTTTTTGGTTGACATTTTCGATAGTTAAGTCCAAAAGGTTCATTGATTTGTTGTTTTCTATTTCAAGTGTAAATTTAATGTTCGGGTGTATGTTATTGATATATAGTATTTGTGCAAGTTATCAAGTTGTCTATGGCTTTCTTTGAATAATAAAATTATATCATCCACATATCTGAACCAATAAATGATGTTGTTTTTGTATTTGTTTTTATTGTTGTTGATGTACGTTTTTTCAATGAAATTCAAATAAATATTAGCCAAGGTGGCTGAAAGTGGGCTTCCCATTGGTAATCCGTCGTTTTGTATGTAGAATGAATTGTTATGCTGAAAATAATTTTGACGAGTAATTGCGTTCGATATATTAACGGCTTCTGCGACTTTTTTAGAATCTATTTGGTTTTTTATTAGTAGTTTTTTAGTTATTTCGATCGATTCTGTAACTGGTATTGTACATATTTGTCACATCACCTGTTGGGATGTTGATTGATCGAATTTTGTCGACAAGTTCTATGTTATTTTTTACAGAGCAATCATCTTCCAATTTATATTTTGTGTCAGCCATTTGTTGAGAAACTTTGCGATTTTATAAGATGGTGCTGAGGTGAAGTTTATCAACGGACGAATAGGTTTATTTTCTTTGTGTAATTTGGGCAATCCCGTAATCATTGGTGCTATTGGTCTGATCATTTTATTGAAATATATCTGAAGATATCTGAACCGAAAAATATTCATACACGGATATAAACACAAACCTAAAGATTATACACACATTACCAAAAGGAAAAACAATGGACAGGCTTCAAGAATATCATATTTACGAACACCGAAACAACCCGATGTTGCTGAATGACAAAATGAACATAAAAAAAATATTTACGAATTCATATTACGTAACAAATAGACGAAGTAACAGTTTTTTACCGAAAGGGAAATGTATAAAAAAGACGAAAAAATTTTCAAATTAATATAGGTAGTTGTTAAAAAGAAACTTGATGATGGACGAATGTCCGAAAACTAGTTTTTTCTAAAAATAAAACTAATTACCACTATAAGAAATTTTTTAACTTGTTTAAATAATTTTTATTTTAAGTTTATTTTTAATTTTTATGAGTTTAAAATAAAATATATAAAAGAATTGTCGTGAATAAAAAGATAAAGCCACAGCAAACTGAAAAGTATAAATAATGGTTTTATACAATCTATACAATACATATAATATAATTCAAATAGCTTAACAGTTAATTTGAAACAAGATTGAAACAAGATAAAAAATAAAATATTTTGGTACAATATAATATTGTAAATAAAAAAAATGTATTGCTATAAATTACTTTCTGTTAGTTATGTTTTGAAACTATTTTGATAAATTAATTTATATAAAAACAGACTTCTCATAAAAAAAAAGTTATTGTTTTTTTTTTATGTTTGTTAAGAGTTTTGAATTGCCACTCCTAGAACCGGAATCGCAATTTCTCAGTTTCTATAACAATTAGAATTTTTAGTCGAATAAAACCCATATAACAAATTTCCCCATAAAGTACACCGGTTTAGTTTGTGTAAATTAATTATATTTTTTAATTGATCTTTGTTTCTATTTCTAAAATATATTTTATAAATATAATTTGTTTTATTATTTTAGAATCTTTGGCGCAAGGACTTCTGACACCAAAAGAAGAACCTCCTGAATTCAAGTCAAATAATAAAAATAGTCCCATTACGATTATTTCGAAATCGCAACAACCGTCTTCGTCCATAACTGCGACAAATCTTGAAATTGCCTTATCCAATAATAGTAAATCACCAATTGGAATACGCAACTCAACATTTATGACTTCGCAACAACAACAAACATTATCGACAACTTTTTTACAACATAGGTTCCATAATGACACGGTTAATAATAATAATAACTTTAGGAATAACTCGAATTTACGTAATTCATGTGAAGGATTACCATTACCTTTAAGCAATAATTTAATTACGCCGACTTCAGATAAAAACTCTGTGTTAATGCCACAAAGTAGTAGTAATATGACAACAGCAACAAATGTTAAAGCAGAGGCAAACGAGGCGACCACAAATAGTTTAAATAATAATATGCTTCCATCACATGCACTATCGGCGATATATCAAAATCAAACTGAACTGGGTATTCCAGCTATTAGTAATATCAGTACAAATTCAGTAAATAATGCAGGTTCACGACCAGCCGTTCGAAGAAGGGTACGGCGGAAAGCAAATTCTATGCCTGATGATCAAACAGAACAATTAACTGAAATGTCGGTTAGAGGTTTAAATCTTTTTCGCTATGCAAGTATAAGTGAAGGTATCTACCAATGTACCGAATGTGCGAAGGATAATATACAAAAAACTTTTAAAAATAAGTACAGTTTTCAGAGACATGCGTTTTTATATCATGAAGGAACACAACGGAAAGTATTTCCATGTCCGGTATGTGGAAAAGAATTTTCAAGGCCTGATAAAATGAAAAATCATATGAAAACTACTCATGAATGTTATATGCCTAGAGATTGCACATATCCGTTAAATCTCTTAATAAATACATCGTCTGGAAGCAAGAGTACAGAATTAATAAAGATACCGAAAATAGAGTTTATGTCAACTACGCAATAAAAAGTAAATACTTATACAGATTATATTAAATAGATAAATCAAATTACACAAAATTATTCATTTGAATTAACTGTCAGTAAAATTTTAAACCATTTTAACGTGAATGAAAAATGAAAAAATAATTTTAATAATTATTCAGTAACTATGTAAATCAATTTGAAACTGAAATGTGATATTTAATTTTTATATTAATCTATTCTTATTAAGCTTTTAATATAATTTTTTGAACGAAATGAATTCAAATGAATAATTTATAAAATATACTACATAACAAAAATCTTATATGCATTAATTACAAAATAAACATTATTAAAAATTCCCACCAAAATTATATAATGCTTCTTATCATTTGTTTTCTACATTATTAAATTTAACACCCCCAATTTAATAAGTTAGTGCCTTATTTAATGAAATATAATTATTTTTAAACTTCTAGAATTTAAGTATATCCAGTGAAATATTTCCAGAAATTTAAAAAAAATCTAAAATGAAAAGTACAAATTAGAAATACATAAATAAATAAATATAGTAAACTCGAAATAATTTTATCAAATTCATCATCGGATAACCAGAAGCTATTAAATAAAAACGAAATGCATACCAGCTTTATGTAGTTAATTATCTAATTTAGAAATTAAAAAGAGTTTCTTTATATTCGAATTTGAGATTTTTTAACCAGTTACATATATATATATATATATATATATATATATATATATATATATATATATATATATATAAATATATATATATATATTATATATATATATATATATATATATATATATATATATATATATATATATATATATATATATATATATATATATATATATATATATATATATATATATATATATATATATTTTAATTACTAAGTGCGATATTTAATAATTATAGTTATTAAATTTGAAATCTAAAAGGGCTTAGCTTGATTTGGATACACTATTGGTTTGTTGTTTTTTTTAAGTCTTGTAGTTAATTTTACAGTTTGAATTATTATCATTTGGTTTTAAACGTCCGTCCAGTCGATTTTTTTATTATAATTTTAGAACCGATATACATACAGATTACACAAATCAACTAACTTTAATATGTATATTTAATAAAAATGGTTCACGTATCGTTACTTGTAAATTATTTGTAATCAATTTATTAATTATCCGTAAACCTACCACAAATAAGAACTACACAATTAAGTCAAGCTGTAATTTTATATAGAGATATTTTAATTGTTCACCGTTTTATTTTATTGTTGTGATATATTAACAGATTTATAAAATTTTGCGTTATAAATAAATTATTAAAACATAAAATCCTTTATTATAAATTATGAAATCCTTTTTTAAAAAGGTCAAATAAAATTAAGTAAATATACATTACCATAAAGTGCTGAAAATAATATCCGGGTATTTTATGTATTGGAAGGGTGTTGAAATTGAAAGTATTTTGGAGGTATAGTAGTATGCCTGGTTTTTAAAACCCATCTTATACTTATTAAGATGGTTTTTAAAAACCAGGCATACCACTATTACCTCCAAAATACCATCAATTTCAACTCTCTTTGATTACTGTAGCGGGGTATTATGTTCAGCACTTTACGGTAGTACTATTTCATTTTTAACATTTATTCTAATTGTTTCTTTGAAGATAATGTCGTATTATGTTTGAGACTATACATTTAATATTTATTTATTAAATAATTATGAAATTTATTTAAATGTAACATTATGATATTGAAGAACATATGAAATCAATATTTAGTTGTGCTTTTTTATTAATATTTGTAAGTGTGAGAATTTCTGTTTTATAATAAAATACATACATGTAATAGTATTATAATATAGTAATATTATTTAAATGTAATAGAAATTATTAGTTGTTTTATAACTAAATGATACGCAGCAAAATCAAAAATAGCAATGTAATAAATCGCGTGCAATTTCTTTTATTATTTTTATTAAAAATAACATAAATTTGTATATTAGTTTTCAATTGTTTCATTTCAAATGACACATGAATTTTTTTTTTGCAAAATAAATGAATTTTAACGAGGACAAAATAAAATGAAACTAAAATATTGAAAAATTTGTTTTTTTAATTTTTAGGCAAATTTTTAGTGTTTCGCGACTAACGCCGATACCGGACACGGGGTATTCACCAAATGCCAAATATTTAGATTTTTGCGAACTATTCTCCGAACCACTCCGCTGTTTGCCGAAAATGTGTGTTGACACATTCGTCAATGTAGCGATTAAACGATATAACTATATGTTCTGCGGGGCAATGAACTGCGAATATTCATAAGTTTCAACAAGTAGTAGCAGAGAAGAAATCACAATAAAATACGGATAAAAAGAATTAATAATAACACAATAAAAATAAGTACAATATAAAATAACAATTTTTTGTGAACAATGAGCAATTCCATAAAAGAAAGTGAAAACTCTTCTAAATCTGACGCGATGGTGGTGACGAATGTTTTCTTCGGCTGCTCTGCTGCTGAACATTCAGGCTGATGGAATTGATGTTATCCTGATCCAAGAGCCATGGGTTAGTGGAGGCCGGGTAATGGGACTCAGGGCGCCAAAGTATAAAGTGATGTATGGAAAGAAGGGAAGTAATATTCGTTCGTACATTCTCGCTCAAACTAATTTAAACCTGTTTATGCTATTTAATTACAGTAACTCAGATGTAGTGGCTAGCATTGAGGTTGGTAGTTTAAATCTCTGGCTTATATCAGCCTATCTACTGTATGAAGAAGATGTTGTACTGTAAAGACAACGGCAGCTGTATCAATGTCGTTCCTAACTCTGTTTTTAAATAAATTTTTCTGTATTTAGTAGTTTTGGGATTTAGTATTGACCGAATGTTTCAGTTTTTGTCATGAAAAAATATTATGAAAATAATCTATTTTCATCCCATTCCAGTTTTTTTCGCATGTACTAAGTAAGAGGTTTAATTATACATATATATTTCTGTTTATAATAATTTTTTCTATTCTAATTAGACAACAGTCAGAAATAACACTAACAAGCATAAGAGCACTAGCCGTGCATTGTAATTTGCCATCTCGGGCAGCTTCCAAATGGTTTCATATAAATTTACCATAGTTTTAAATATTTTAGAGCTTATCTCCTAAGATCTTAGAGCCGTTCATTGTAATTTGCACGATCGACCAGCCTCCAAATAGTTCCATATAAATTCATCAGAATTTTAAACATTTTTGAGCCTTTCTCCTAAAATCTTAGAGGTCCGGAAATATTTCTTTATGTTTTGAGGTGACAATGATATGGGTCAACTCTGATAAGCCGTTCAAAACTACTAACCGTTATTGTAAATTGCACAATCGGCCAGCTTCGAAATGGTTTATAATTTTAAATATTTTAGAGCCAGTCTCCTAAGATCTTAGAGGGTCGGAAATGATTATTTATGTTTTTAGTTGGCAATGATATGGGTCAAATCTGATAAGCATAAGAGCACCAGCCGTTCAACGTAATTTGCACAATCGGCCAGCTTCCAAATAGCTCCATATTAATTCATCATAAATTTAAATATTTTGGAGCCTATCTCCTAAAATCTTTTAGAGCGCCGGAAATGATTGTTTATGTTTTGAGTTGGCAATGATATAGGCCAACTCGGATAAGCATTAGAGCACCAGCCGTTCATTCTAATTTGGACAATCGGCCAGCTTCCAAATGGTTCCATATAAATTCATCATAGTTTTAAATATTTTAGAGCCTATCGCCTAAAATCTTAGAGGGCCGGAAATGATTCTTTATGTTATGAGTTGGCAATGATATAGGTCAAATCTAATAAGCATAAGGTCAAGAGCCGTTTATTGTAATTTGCACAATCGACCAGCTTCTAAATGGTTCCATATAAATTCATCATAATTTTAAATATTTTAGAGCCTATATCCTAAGATCCTACAGGGCCAGAAATGATTTTTTATGTTTTGAGTTCCATATAAATTTATCATAATTTTAAATATTTTAGAGCCTATCTACTAAGGTCTTAGAGGGCCGGAAATGATTCTTTATGTTTTGAGTTGGCAATGATATGGGTCAACTCTGATAAGCATAAGAGCCAGGGTAAACTCTGATAAGCATAAGAGCACCAGCCGTTCATTGTAATTTGCACAATGGGTCAGCTTTCAAATGGTTCCGTATATATTTTTCATAATTTTAAATATTTTAGAGCCTACCTCCTAAGATCTTCAGGGCCGGTAATGATTGTTTATGTTTTTAGTTGGCAGTGATATAGGCCAGCTCTGATAAGCATAAGAGCACCAGCCGTTCATTGTAATTTGCACAATCAACTAACTCCAAATGGTTCCATATAAATTTATCATAATTTTAAATATTTTAGAGCTTATTTGCTAGGATCCTAGAGGGCCGGAAATGATTCTTTATATTTTGAGTTCGCAATGATATGAGTCAACTTGAAAGAAACCCCACAAGGGCTTCGTTAACAGACATGAGAATAGAGGTCTGGCGCGGCATTGTAGCTGGCTAGAGCTCACGGTGCGGCGTGGAGTTTTCCAGACATATTCTCATGCTTGAATAACCGCATGAAGAATTGAATGAGAACGGAAAAGGAATTTTAAACTATTTTTGCTACGGCCTCAGCAGCTAAGGAAATAATAAAACCAGGAGTGGTCGCCCAGGAGCGACAGCTTCAACTCCAGGCGATCCCCGCCATGACTGCCACACGGGCCTCCCCTCATCGGTCCGCCTATTGGGATGGCAATCAGGCATGGAAGGATGCCCGTATGACAATCCTAGCGACGATCACCCGGAACGGAAAGCGTCGCCCCAGTACCACCAACTCATGGCGTGTCGCCCTCCAGCACAGCCTGTCCTGGAGGACCGAACGGCACGTCCGGAACAAATATGGAAAAGGCCGACCCTCCACAACATCATGCCTCACATCATCCGATCAAACAACGAAAATTAATCACACATGAGGTTAAGATGATTCATTCGAGAAGAAAATAACAAATCACTTTAACACTCATGAAACAACAGTACACACAAAAAATATTATCAAATAACGCACAAAAATTTTAGCACTGAATTTACGGTATAAATTTAATTACACTGTTCACTGTTTTAAAGAAAGCAAAAAAAAAATTCAAAATGAAATCGTTAGAAATATCGAACCAAAAATAAAAATAGCAGAATACATGAAAAAAGAAACCAAAATTAAAAACCTTTGTGCAAATCTGAAAAAAACAAGGTGGAAAATTGCTCTGAATCGAGGTGCAAAAAGAACCGTGCACACACCACAAACCAACCCCAAAGTAAAAAATATAAACTTATATAATCACACAGAAAAAAGGAAGGACAAAACAAACTGTTACAAATTTTATAATAGCTCAAAATCAAGAAAAAAAATCTTTACGTTCAAAAATCTATCAAAAAATTCAAGAATCAAGAATCAACACAAGAACTTATGTCAGTGTAATAAAAAAAAATCACAGTTTGTTTTTTAATTGATACCTTTTATCGGCCCGTCCGGCCTCACACCAACCAGCGCCGACGCAGGATCTCCTTCAACAACAATGGTTGCCCTGCCGCCACGGTTTTGGAATACTGCCTCAATTCACAACAACAAAATAAATTCTTTGTTTTTTTTTAATCCTTTGGTTTTCGTTTGTTTTATATTTTATTTACCTAATTATTTTTTTGTATATCAGTATTTACACTCATTTTATTAAACAATATAAATTCTTCTTTGTCTCACTTATAATATTTATGGTACAACAATTTATAAATTTTATAATATTATCTTCAGTGTTTTCTTCACAATTAAATTTATAAACTAAAAATGTTGAATATAAACACTAATTGTCGAATTAGTGTGTGATTTATTGAATTCAATCTCCCATTTAAATATAGTAGCAACTACATTATAATTGAACTATCCATTTTAATAATCAAAAACTTTTTGATTTTAACTTTTTTATATTAATTTATTACAACCAACTGCACTTTCTTTATACCAAATCACAACTAAACTTATATAATAATAAAAACTCTCTGGTCTTGTTGAGACCGTATCCAAAGCGAGACTGATCTTAATTTTTATTTTATTTTTCAAATCCAAACAAAAAAAACTCTCACTCAGCAATTTGTTTGTTCTCCCCTTTTTTATGTTTTTCCTCGTTGTATTTGTGTTGCGATTTTTGAAAATAAAAATTATAAAGTTAAAATAAAAATTAAAAATAAAAATTACAACCGTAGGCCCAAAAAAGAGTTATAAGGGCTTAAGATATAGCAAAAGACCCCCCCCCCCCCCCCGTATTTTTTATTTTCCTTTTTGAATTTGCTTTGAATACACTCAAATACAGAAAATATTTATTGGAAAGGTGATTTTTGGGTGAACATTGACTATATATTGTTGAATTTATATCATATTAGTGATAATTATTTGTAAAGGAGGTAGTGTAGTGAGTAGAAAAGCGTAAGTTATTGTAGTATATTTGTAAACGGAGGTAGTGAACAAAGAATCGAAAGGTAAGTCATGTTATAAGTGTCGTAGTGTATTTATATTATAATGTATGTTATTTGGAAGATGACACTAAGACGTCAAACTAGTCAAGATCTCCGTGATTTATTCGAGGAGGTATCAACAGATTGTTCTGATAATGATGTGGTGAATGACAGCATCGATGATAACTATTCTGAAAACGATGAAGCGGAAGATCGGAGCGGAAATCTGTTGAATCAATTAGATGAAACTGACAACGAAGGAAAGGTTCGAGATGATGATGATGATGTTTTTATTGAAGAACAAGAAGGAGATGATGCGCTTGGAACGTGGTACAACTCCCAGAACAAAAATTCTGGCCGAAAATGGAACGCAAATCCTCCGGCTGTAAGCAAAATACGAAACTTTCAAATATATAAGAAAAGTTATGGGCTGACGCCAAAGGGTTCCCAAAACATGAGTAAACAATCTCCAGGTATGATAATCTATCGAAATCTAAAATGTGCCAATTTTTACAGAGTTCATCTTTTTGATACAGGTATTCCAACAAATTTTTCCAGAACCATTGGTAAACGTCATTGTCGCTGAAACGAATCGAAAGGCTCTTGAATACTGTAATAAAGACGAAGCGAAATCTTAAGACGGTACGACACAAATTCTAATGAGATATATTGTATGATTGGTGTTTTAATGTATGCTGGTGCTCATAAGAATTGGTATGTAAAATTGGATGAGCTGTACAATAAAGATAACCGTCCATTTTACCGAGCCGCAATGTCGCAACATCGGATGAAACAGCTGCTGCGTTTCTTGCGGTTCGACAACTACCAAACAAGACAAGAAAGATTGAAGACGGATAAATTGACACCGTTTCGTGATGTGTGGAATATGTTTATGGAAAACATTCGTCTTCCATATAAGCCGTCAAGCTATTTGACGATCGATGATCAGCTGGTGCTAACTCGAGGGCGATGTTCATTCCGGCAGTACACTCCCTCGAAACCCGGAAAATACGGAATTAAAATATTTTGGACATGCCACGCAAAAAATGCATATCCTCTTACTGCCGAAATATATTTAGGGAGAGACCCGAATGAACCACCCTCCACTGAGTATGCGCTAAACCTGGTCCATCGTTTAATACAGCCGTATATTAATTGGCAGTGCAGTTGGCGAACTCGTATATTTTGGAACGGTTGGCGAAACCTCAAGTGATGCGAAAGAGTGTGAAAACAGCAATGCACCAGATTGGATACAAGGTTATCAAACAAAGGCCTTCTTTCAGTACTTTAAAAGCGACGGGACAAAAAATACCTACCAGTTCCAAGCCTCGTTGCTATCTGTGACCTAGAACTGCTGACACCAAAACCAGAATTCGTTGCCATTCCTGCGAGAAACCAACATGTTCCAAACGCACCAAAACTATTTGCGACACAGGCGTTAACCCAGAGGCCCTAGATTCAGATGAAGAACAGATGGATGATGCATCTCCTTAATTTTCGCTCTGCTTATTTCCATACGAGTCTCCAAAATGAAATTTATGATTTTGTATATTGTTATAAAGAAAAAATAAATGAAAACAAACAAAAAATATTTATTTTTTTCTATTTCCCATACAAAATACATGTGAAAAAAATGGGGTCAGCGTGACCGCTGTTCACCAACAACGTTTGCAGAAACAGTACACCGACAGAAGGTTAAGGTGGATTTATTTTATTCCTTCCTTTCAGTCCCTTCACGTATCGTGTCAGACAAAAAACATTGTTACAAGTACTGGGCAACATTTAGACATTGCTGGATACGAGAATTTCGGTAGCGGATGCTAGACAGTACAATAAAAAATTCCAGGTACGAAATTGTACCGACTACGTAACACATTGTTACATACAATTTCTATAGCAGTATTTATATTATCCGTTCCTTTCTGTTCCTATAGTACTGAGACAGACAAATATTGTTGAAAAATGTTTTGTCTGATATCTGAAGGCGAAAAAATTCGAAAGAATAGCGAAACAAATAATAGTTATTTGTGTATCAAGAGCGCAAAGTGCCAGTTTGTCACGCGAGAAAGGAAATTGCTGCAGCAACCTTTCGAGCGTGACAAACAACTTTGCGGACGTGTTTCACACTTTATTTTTCCTACAATCATTTTAAAAAATATAATAAAAAGATAATTTTGTAGTAAAATTTACTATACTGACAATACGATTTTATTTTAGGACCGACATTTTGTTCAATCGAGTAGTCAAAGATTTTTTTTATTTTTCATAAAGAAAAACAAAAATTTGGTTTGATGTTTTATACAAACATTAGTCTTTCTTAAAAATTGCGTGCGGTTTCAAGTTTTGTCACACGTTTCTAAGAGAAACGTGTGACAAAGTAATTTGTTTATTAACTGTCAAAAAAACAGACACTTTGGGCTTTGAAAACAGAGAAAAAAAGCCTGCTTTTCAAGGCGATTGTAGGAAAAAATTGTTTTTCAAACAAATTCGAATTCATTTCCTATGGTTATACGATGAACATAGCATGTATGAAATTACTTAATATATTATTAATTTTTTCTTTATTATTCATCATCATCATAATAGCATTTTTATTAAGAATAAAAATTTAAAAAAATTTATTTAAAACATGTACATATATCTATAATTATAAAAATTTAAAAAGAAATACAATAAAAAAAATCAATTATAAATAATAAAATGATAAGCATATTTAGAATTCATATAAAAATGTACATAAGTACAATGTTAAATTTCTGAAAATTGCCTTTAAAATAAAGAAAACTTTAATAAGTTCATCTCGAGAACACGACTAAAATAATTTAAAGTATTCAATGGGCTTTTGTATGATAAATTGCTTCAGCTCAGACTTAAATCGCGACAACGGATCAATAGCTCTAATCTGCTCTGGTAATTGATTCTAGGTATAACAAGTCCAACACGTATAAGCGAATTATGCGCTACTTTGAATCTATTAGAATTAACACAAAAGTCATTGCGATTTCTTGTGCCATAATTGTGTATATCTTTGACATATCGAAAAATAGGTTTGTAGTACGACTAGCCATGAATTACTTTGTAAATAAATCACATAGAATTGTACAAACACTCTTGTCTCACACTGAAGGTATTAATATAAAGTTCACGAGTTGGGGTTAAGTACAGATTGACAGATTTAAGCTGCATCTAACATGTAATCATTGGCATTGAACCACAATGAGCTTAAATAATTTAACCGAGAGTATACCATATATACGCTTTATAAATATTCCACAACATTTCAGAGCTTAAGTAAAGCCTCACTTTTCTAAATACAAATAAAAATGGGCTGATACTTGCTGATAGACTATGTAGGTAGTGATTCCAGGTTAGAAGGCTGTCAAGCTCAAGACTAAGATATACAGATCTAACACACTGTGAAATAACGGTACCATTTACTTCAAGGACAATGTTACGTGTGATAACGGAAGTCCTTTTAAAGAATAACATACCATATAGTGGGATTTGTTTAAATTTAGAGACAAATCATTATTACGCACCCAACTAATTAGCAGCTCTAGGTCATATTGCATTATAAATTGAAGGGTACTGTAGTCCTGCTCTGAAATAAAATGCACATATCATCAGCGTACATTTGAAGTACGTGCCATAGTAGCACTAGAATTTTCAATAAACCCAAATTGATTATTGCACTACTTATCAGTTTAACCAGCGTAGGAGAAGAGTTAGTTGAACATCTTTTCAATAATTTCGCTGATATATAATCAGGACTATTAGATGGAATATTCTTGAGACTATTGATAATTTTCGCTAATTCTAGAGAATTAGCAAGATGCATTTTGAAGGGAACAGAAATACTATAATTACAGACGATGGTAATGCGAATTAAATGAATAGGTACTTGGTAACGAACAACGGATAAACCATTTATTTAATTCATTACAAATTTGTGTACGATTGTTGATCGAGCTACCGTTTAATACAAGTTCAGTAGATATGTTTTCCTTCGGAATTTTGTAAAATATAGCTTCATTAAGAACTGGCCAAAGTTTCCTAGAATTATTGGCACTAGAGAAATCTCATGTGAATAATAATCTCGTTTGGCCTTATAAATAAGAGTAATGATTTCATTAAGTAACAATTTAAATTGTTGAATATACTAAAGGTTATGCGGGTAGTTACGTTTTAGTTTGGCGAAATTAGCACGGCTCTTCATAATGCTTAAGATTTTATTGTTAATCCAGGGTTTTTTAAAGTTTGATTTACTCGTAACTACAACGAAGTGCATTTGAATAGCCGCTGAAAGATTTTTAAGAAAATCATCAATATTAGACACTATAAAAAATTTAAAGTGACTGGATTTTTCCATAAGTTGATAATTAATTGGACTTTTAGTATGTTTAGTGCATGACAGGTTGAGATTTCTTTTACAATCAATAGAGATTGAAATTTATCGGTGCTCAGAAAAGGAAACGTCCTTTAGCGATATAATATATTTGTAATCAAAATTATTGGACAAAATATGGTCGATTACAGTTCGGATGGAATTAGATAATCTGGTGCAATGCTGGTCAGACAATGAATTTATAAATGCATAACCACTAGCAGTTACTGTGTTACAGTACTTTGTACAGTTAAACCCCGTTAATCTTTGATATTAAAATTAAAATCGCCAACACAAATAGAATTTTTATAAGTACTAATAATTCTTTCAAGCGTTTCATTAAAATTATCACAATTGCATGACTGATTTCTATAAAGCGCCAAACATTCTGGTTAATACCGCAGATATTGACAACCAAAATATTACTACCATCAAATTCATAATTTAAATGGCACAACCGACAGGTCTTTTTGGATCACAATTAGAAAAGTAACAATTATAATTACCAAAATTGTAAAACCGATTTTCACACGAGTTAATCCACAATTTCAAAATCAACACATAAACTAAATGTTTCGATGAAGTTAATACAGCGTTTCCTGAACTTTGTTTCTCAAACTTCGTATGTTAAAGTACTATATACCACATTAAGATAAGTACTGTTGAACTTTGGATTAGCATTTCATTAGCACAATCTATTACTTTGGTCTAAAAAGACCAAAGTATTGTAATCCTGTCAAAAATGATCAACAATTTGGTTGATCCAAAACCACTTTTCTCGACGTTTTGAAAGTCCCTAGGTCTAAAAAAACAAAAACAAAAAATGTCCGTCCGTCTGTCTGGATGTCTGGTTGTCTGGATGTCTGAATGTCTGTATGCCTGTCCATGGTATCTCGAGAACGGCTTGTTCGATTTAGATTTTTTTTTGCCAATCTTTCTATGGTCAAGGTCGAGATTTGAAAAGCTTTTGGAACCTGTGCGTCAAGAGGGTCGGGTACCTGCCATACGAATTGACCCAAAATACCTGGTTATAGAAATATTTACCAATTGTTTATATATGCTGGTTTGAATATGGAGTTGGGTATTGAGTTTGGGATTGAGTTGAAGGTTAAGTTAGGGGTCAAATTTGCGGGTTGAGTTGAAGTTGAGTTAGGGTTGGATATAAAAATATTTACGAATTTTTTTGTATATGCTGGTTTGATTATTGAATTGCGCATTGAATTTGCGGTTGATTAGAAGGTTAAGTTAGGGATCAATTTGCGGGTTTAGTTAAAGTTGACTTGGGGCTGGATAGGATATAATAGTGAGTTGTTGACAATTACATTATATATGCTGGTTTGAGGAGTGAGTTTGGCGTAAAGTTTGCGGTTTAATTGAGGGTTAAGTTGGGTTCCGTTTGCGAGTTGAATTAGGATTGAGTTGCGGTTGGATTAGGGTTTAGTGAGCAGTTGTGCAATCTATATATATAGGGAAACCTCAGTACAACGGAAATCGACGGGACCAAAAACTTTGTCCGTTAAACTGAGGATTTGTGATTTTTTTATAAAAGTTTTATTGGGATTCTATATCTTATATTCTGAAATGTTATATTCAAATGATTTTTAGACGAAGTTCTGGAATATGGCTTAGTAGGATGGAACTAGGCTATTCCTTAATTGATTATGATGAAATTTGACATGTGCGTCGAAAATGGAATTCTAAAATGGTTTTTGAATATTCTGGAATAAGGTCAGTGAGGACGGAACTTAGCTATTTCTTAACCGATTATGATGAAATTTGATCTGGGTGTTGGAAATGGTATTCTAAAATGATTTTTGGATAAAGTTCTAGAATATGGCAAAGTAGGATGGAACTTGGCTATTCCTTAACCAATTACGATGAAATTTGCATGTGCGATGGAAATGGGATTCTAAAATGATTTTTGAATAAAGTTCTAGAATATGGCCAAGTACGACGAACTTGCCTATTTTTGAACAGATTATGATGAAATTTGACATGTGCGTTGAAAATGGGATTCTAAAAGGATTTTTAGATAAAATTCTGGAATATATCGAATTAGGATGGAACTTAGCTATTCCTTAACCGATTATGATGAAATTTGACATGTGCGTTTTAAATGGGATTCTAAAATAATTCTTTGATAAAGTTATAGAACATGGCCAATTATGACGAAACTTGGTTATTTCTTAACCGATTATGATGAAATTTGATGTGGATGATGGAAATGGGATTCTAAATGATTTTTGGATTAAGCTCTGGAATAGCCAGGTAAGATGGAACTTAGCTGTTCCTTAACCGATTATGATAAAATTTGACATGTGCGTTATAAATGGGATTCTAAAATGATTTTTAAATGAATTTGTGGAATATGGCCAGTAAGAACGGAACTTAGCTATTTCTTAACGGATTTGAGTAAAATTTGACATCTGCCATGGAAATGGGATTCTAAAGTGATTTTTGGATATAGTTCTGGAATATGGCAAAGTAGGATGGAATTTAATGGAATTTAATTTAATTTATTCCTTAACCGATTATGATGAAATTTGACATGTGCGTTGTAAATGCTATTCTAAAATTATTTTTAGTTTTTGATGAAATTAAGATTCGCAAGGATTTGAAATATAATTCAATCCAAGATTGTGTAGACATGTTGACTTGAACGACTATTGCAGAGAAGCTAAGATTGGTAGCTGTATTTGTGTTTTCATGGTTCGCGGTATTATTGGAAACTGGACCAAGGATCGAACAATCGAAAAGCTCTGAATAATTTGGGAGCTAATATTAATAATACAATTTTAAGCGATGTTAGCTCTTCTCAAATTGTAGGTTTATTTGATCCCCCGCATTTATTTAAAACTTTCCGAAATTGTATGCTAAAATTTGACCTCGAAACACGTGATGGTATTGCGAGCTGGCAAGTTGTTCGTGAGCTGTATGCATTAGAACAATCGTCCTCCATCGAATGTGTCCTAAGTTAAGTGATAAACACGTGAATCCCGGCCATTTCGATAAGATGAAAGTTAAACTATCCACCCAAGTATTTAGCCGGACCGTGGTAGCTGGAATAAAAACAGCATTTGAGTTAAATAAATTCTCTGCTTCTGTCAAAAATAAAGTACCTGCCACCTTGATTTTTTTTTGATAATTTTGACAAATTGTTTGATTGTTTAAATTCAAAATGTTTATATGCTGCAAATAAATTTAAATGTGCTATAACAGTTGAGGAAAGCTGTTACATATTCAAATTCCTGAACAAAATGTTGATTTACATGCAAAACATAAAACTAGTCAACGAAAAGAAAGTTAATTCATTTGATGGAATGGTGCAAACGATTCGCGGAATTCTTTTCCTCCTTGTCATTTTCACAAGATAATGTCCATTTTAAATATTTGCTTACTTGGCTAAATCAAGATGCTTTGGAAAATACATTCTCTTTGATTAGATCCGCCAATGTAAATAATTTCAATCCATCTGTCCAAGAGTTTAGTTACACAGTCGCTAAATTGTTATCAATTAAATACATTACACCGTTCACTACACTTTCAAATTGTGAAGAAGATACAGATGCAACCTTATTGGACGTTATTCGCGAGGAAAAACAAAATGAGCTATCTCTAATAGATACTGGAGAACCTCAATCAAGTACCACCGAACTTTGCATATTTAATGACCAAACCAATGAAAGTGATAGCGACGATCATTTAATTGTAATCGAGATCGAAGAGGAATTAACTGATTAAGGCTCTTCGTTTTGTCAAACTAATACCAACTCAGAACCATAAACTAGGTATTTTACAGGATATC
Source organism: Tipula vernalis (assembly GCA_958295665.1). Taxonomy (NCBI): domain Eukaryota; kingdom Metazoa; phylum Arthropoda; class Insecta; order Diptera; family Tipulidae; genus Tipula; species Tipula vernalis. The sequence goes on along the minus strand of OY282559.1, from coordinate 196,241,923 downwards.
TAGTAAATAAAATATTAAAAAAATTTAATTGTGCTGTCTGTGTCTTAACACTTTTAAAAGAAAATGATTACCTAGAATATACTTCTGAGTTGAACACAAAAATTAAATGACGGACTGCTTTGGCAAGCTTCAAGCACCGTCTCATTCATTTTTTGAGCTATGTCGAAGGCAAATATCAATCTATTACAACTCTTTTAAAGCGCAGTCTCATGTAGTCGGATTGAAATGTAAAATATTAAATATTTTACTAAATGAAGACAGCGATAAAGAATTTTACGATAATAATCATTCCTGTGTTACGCCCTTTGGGTGTCCCATTTTTGTTGTCTGTTCAGTATTGACTTTCACATTTATACCTCCCATTAGCGGAAATTTGAGGGACAATTTGTTTTGTTGTACACAACTTGACCACCACAGTGTTGACTTTCAGTGTACCTTACTTCGTTTCCTCATTATCTAATTTTTGTTGGTAGTGGTTTATGATTTTCGAAATGCATTTTCCCGCCTGTGGCTGAGTCTGAGTCTATAAAAGCTGGACAAAATTGAAAAAAAAAAAAAAAAAAGATTCTAGTTTTTGATTTTTTTCTGAAAGGTTGTGATTTCTGTCGTTACCTGTGAGAAAAAAAAATTAATATTAATATCTACTGCGTGTCGATTTCTATAGTCCTAAGTTAAGTTAAGTTAAATTGCTAAAAATAATAATAAAACCAAAATAAAAATAACTATAAAGTAATTCAATAAAATAATTGTGCATAGTGTAAATATCTTTAAGAAAAAAAAATAACGTGACCATACTCATAATTATGTATGGGGCAATCACGAAGTTTGGAAAATAAATTTTTTTTGTAGTTAACGAAAAAAACCGTTACTCATTGACTGTAATTTAAATATCTAAACATATTGCCAAATTATAATGTGTAATGGAATAAATAAAAACAACAAAACAATATAAAAACAATAAAAATATTTAAAAATATTAATTATATTCAAGTGTTTTAAATTGGGATAAGACTAGTGGGTTTTTTTTTTTTGCTCTTCCAATTTGGTTAACTGTACTCATGATCGTGCTGGTTTTCTTGGTTTAAGCTAGTGAATGTTATAAAAAAAAATAAAATAAAAAAATAATTAAAATGGTGTAGTGATATAGTTTTTTTAGTGATCTACCCAAAATCTCATAAAGAGAAAAATACCCAAAAATAAAACAGTGTATTCATAATGTAAAGATATTAATAGTGTGGTGCTGAAATTGTGATTGGTTTAAGTCAGTTACGTCATACAATTTTATGCGAGTAATATCAAATCATAAAGCAAAAACAATAAAAATAAAAAAAACCCAACTGTAATTCTTCATTCACGGCAGTGAATAAATCATCACGTTAACGTATAACTTATATCTATCATCACTGATGTACTACTGATCATAGCAGTAATTGCGTAAGTTGTATTTTATTAACGTTAATATACATTTTCATTTAGTTCCATGAGTTCACCATATAACGTTCTTCAATTCGTTATTTAAATCCAACTCATGGTTCCAATGATAAGTTATCCATATCTGAGGCTCAAAATTCTATAAGTGACTAATGCTTGATACTAATTTAATGAGATATCAGAATTGCAAGAACACAATTACAGAAATTATTATCACCAGTTATCCATGGATCAAATTAATGACTTAAAATTACCTTGATCATACAAAATTTCGTTTTGGAGTGTCATAAAATTCAAAATTATCATAAAGTTAATTCATCACTCAACATTCATCAATGAACTACAGTTGTAGATATTAATTTTGTTTTGTGTATTATCACTTTTGATTTATATGGTTTTTTTGACATCAATGTGATTGTACATTATTTTTATCTTTTTATTAAAAATTTTCTTTAATTAATTCTCAATCTTTTGTTAATTCAAAAGAAATTTTTTATTGTTTTGAATTACATTTCTTAATTTTTCATGTTCACTTTAATTTCTCAATATCTTAATTAATTTAATTTAATTTTTTTGAAATTTTAAAAATATAAATTTGTTGTAATCTAGAATAGACATGGCACATTCCCCAATTGTAATAATCCAAATCAAAGTAAACATGAGTAGATAAATATAATGGAATTTGTTGTATAATGACGAGGCTTGGTTAATGTTTTGGCGTACTGAATCAGTTTGTGTTTTCCTTCCTGTATTTTTTTGTTTCTTCGTACAAACGGTCTAGCAAGATCTATTATGAATGCTATCAAATCCCACTCCCAGCCGACGAGCTTAAGCCAAGCAAGTTAAATAACCGTGATAGATCATTCAAATAGATAATAATAAATTTATATAACGAAATGGATTGCACCTGAGACAAAAAAAAAAAAAAAATATTTTTTTTGGTTTTATTACAATCCTGCAGCATTTGGCTTCACATTTCATTACACCTGTTATAATCATCGTGTGGCTATATTAAATCTAATGATAATTGTTTTAATCAGAAAGAATTGTAAGTGGCAAGTCGAACAAGATAAATTAAATTCATAAAATGAAAACACGAACAAATAAAAAACAATGGGGAACTAAGTATATTGGACTAAACTTGCCCTCCTGATTAAAATGATAAGGCCACACTTCTCTCTTGTAGGAAATAAATTTAAATGTGATCCGTTTTCGATCGTTTACCACTCAGTCGACCACTGTCGAGTCATTCATCACAATCAGCAAGTCAGTCATTTTTTTGAAAGCCAGTGAATCAGCGTCTCTTTGAACTTATTTATTACTGATAAATTCAACTGCAGATCTACTTTCGACAGTTTATCAGCCAATCAAGCACAACCAGTCAGTCAGTCAAACACCTCTTTGAATCTATTCATTACAGAAAAAATTAGATTCTCAATTGTAGGTCCACTATCTTTCAGTTACCCCAGTCAGTCATTTTGATGAATCTATTCACTAAAGTACATAGACATATGTTCAATGTATGTACATAAAAAACCATCATAAACAAATTTGCTACTTTTCTAAATTATTACGTTTTTGATAAATTACTACTGATTTTTGAAATCTGAAAATGTTCATTAGAGAACAACTTGGTCAACAGACGGGGTATGAATATTTTTGCATGAACATAAACTAAAAATGAAAACATAATTTATTTGAATTAATTATATTATTAACAATAAAAAATTAAAAACTTAAAGTTTACTGCAACTTTAAATAAAATTGTACACTTACACTTATTCGTGTAACTTGAAACTTTTATGTATACACAGACAATTATTGTATTGTTGATTGTATATGTATCACTTTGTGTGCGCAGGTGGACGTATTAAATAAGAAATAAAAATAATTTTGGTTGGATTGTTGGTTTTGATTCTATTCTTTTCTAATACATTTCAATTAAATAAATTTTTTTTTTCATTTTTCTTTATCCATTTACTGGCTATGTTCTTTATTCTAGTTTCTCTACGCATAAACCTACATACACACAAATTCAAATTTAGCTATATTGTACAATTTAAATGTATGGTAGTAACACGTCATGCGACGATCAACGATTTTCAATTTTTTACCGGTGATTATTTTAAGCGCTACTTATACTCTTAGTCTCTCTTATATATTACCATACTTTCTGGTAAACGTTACGTTTAAAACTTATCTAAATATTCATTGTTACAGTTTTCGACAATAGATGGTAGCATTAAATAATTTTAAGAATAATTTTAGTGTTTTACGTAACAGCTAATTATTTAACAAATTAATAACTCGATTTCATTTGGTTTCAGATTATTTGCTGTACGTACATATATATGTAACTACGTACATATATACCTAACTATATAGTTAGATTATACTAGTTACAATGGTTTGTAGCAATTAATTTTAATTTTAAATTTAGATGACAAAATTTATTGATCTGCACGGGTGCAGACATACCGCCGACGTTGAACTATTAAGTTCAAGGCACTGGTAGCAGTACTATCTTGGATATTGGTGGTTTGAATATTCCATTCTTAGATTGTATTGAAACGACTCGTACAAGCCCATCTTGACCAGGATGCATCTCAGCAACTTTACCTAATGGCCATTGTGCTGGTGGTATATTGCCATCGCGTATTAATACAATGTCTTTGATTTTGATATTGACGTTTTTACGCTGCCGCTTCGAACGGTTGTGTAATGTTGTCAAATATTCGGCAGAAAAGCGATTCCAAAAGTGTTGCACCGTTTTTTGGATAAGGTGCCATCGTGTAAGTGCATGTTGTTTAATGTTTGTCAAATCTGGATCGGGTGGTAACTTAAGCGGATGTCCAATAATGAAATGTGCCGGTGTTAGCACATCGATGTCATCCGGTGACTGTAAACATAAAGGCTGTGAATTTAAAATTGCCTCTATTTGTGTGAGTGATGTGGTCATCTCTTCAAAATTGAGTATAGCACCACTACCCAAAACTCTTCTCAAGTGATATTTAGTTGATCTGACCGCTGCTTCATACAAACCTCCATGATTTGGAGCGGACGATGGTGAGAAATGCCATCTTGTTTGGTAATCTAATATAGGTCGCTGACCAGTTCTATATGAACTGCCTTGGTGCTCATACAGACAAAAATCGCTATATACCCTTTGTGAGGTTTGTTTCGTCTTCCTACCATCTAACGTAGCCAAATAGGACCAGCATAATCCACCCCTGTTTGGTTGAACACATATTTCAGGGTGACTCGTGCGGGTGGTAAATCTCCCATTAGTTGAACAATTTTTGAGATCGATTTCGGGTACACGGAAAGCAACGATGAATCTTTTGTCGTACAATATTTTTGCAATTGATGATCCAATATTTTTGCCTCAATGTGGAGACCATTAACGATCATTAACGACTATGCTGCGCGTGTAAATATTTCAAGTATATCTCGTCTACAATCAGCTCGGTAATTAGGTGCTCTGCGGGTAATATGATTGGACATTTTTGATTATATTCGACGTTTGCGTATTTGATTCTACTTCCAACTCGCAATACGACATGGTTGTCCAAAACAGGGTTTAGTGCGAGCAATTTACTATGTTTCGGAAGTGGTTTTTGCTTTTCGATGCACCCAATTTCCATAGTAAAACAATCAGTCTGAACCCACTTGAAAATTATAGTGGTAGCTTGGTTATAAAGGTCGGGTGACAACAATAAGGATTTTGGTTCTTTATTCATAGACCTTTTTAGATTGTTATGAAATTGCAATAATAAAGCAATTACTATATTCTCGCTTACTTTGAAAATTTGGAGTACTTTTGTGATAATTCTTCCAGGAATGAATTTGGCATGGTCGCCTGCATGAGTTTTATCTTCTCCGGTTTCTCCTCGTTGGTAAATAGTTTGGTGCGAAACAGTTGAGTTTGATTTGGCCAGAATTTTATATCTTTTTGGAGCCATGTTGGCTCATTCCACCAAAGGTCAAAATTCCGCAACTTGGATGGTAATAGCCCACCAGAAGCGCAATCGGCCGGGTTTTCTTTAGTGGGTACATACTGCCAATCTTTTCTAGATGTAGATTCCAAAATCAGTGCGATTAGCGACAAAACTTTTCCAAGATCGTGGATGCAACGACAGCCACCACAATACATTCATTGAATCGGTTCAAGCATAAACATCAATACTCTCTTCAGATTTTAGTAACTCTACCACGGTTTTGAGTAATCGGGTTAGCAGAAGCGCACCACATAGTTCCATCCGCGGAATGGATATGTGTTTGATTAACGCAGCTCTGGTTTTTGCGCAAACTATATTGGTACGGAAAGTGCCATCTTTGTTTTCGGTTCTGGTGTATACGACGGCAGAATAAGCATATTCTGATGAATCCGAGAATCCGTGCAGCTGAAATTTTGTATTTTCTGTAAAAAACCAACGGGGAATAGTTATTGTATCAATTTCAAATAATTCACATCTAAGTTCTTTCCATCTCTTTGCTATGTGTGCGGGTAAGGGGTCATCCCATTGTAAATTTAACAGCCATAGTGATTGAAACAATGATTTGATCATAATGGTGCATGGAGACAGCCAACCGAGCGGGTCGAAAATTTTGGAGGCTTCTGACAACAATTTTCGTTTGGTGTTGGTAACTTCTTGGTTAATCGATACCTTAAAATGGAAGTAATCATTTCTTGGGCACCATTCCAGACCTAGTAACTTTACTGAGCGTGCTCCTTCCGTTATTTCAATCGGGGACAGTTCTTGCTTGGTTTCAGGTATATTTTTGAGCAATGAAACGCCATTTGAAGTCCACTTCCTCAAGTTGAAGCCGGCTAGTCTCAACATCTCCATAATTTGAGTCTGTAATTCGAGAGCCTCTTTTTCGGTATTCACTCCCCGACATTAGGTCGTCGATGTATAGGTAATTTTAATGATTTTTGACGCTGCTGGAAATTTGGTGGTATTTTCATCAGCAATCATTGCCAGTGTCTTTGTGCTACATAGGGTGCCAAGGCTGTCTCGTAGGTAACAGTTAGCAGCCTAAAGTCTTCTATTGGTAGCTCTGGATCCTCCCTCCAAACAATTCTTTGAAACTCGGTGTCTTTCGGTGCAATTAATATTTGGCGATACATTTTCTCTATATCACTGGTAAACACCATTCTATGTTTGCGGAATCGAAGCAATATGGCAAATAAACTGTCCTGAACGGTAGGCCCTACCATTAAAATATCGTTGAGCGATATTTTGTTTGAAGTTTTAGCCGATGCATCAAATACCACTCTGAGTTTAGTGGTTGTGCTCGATTGTTTGATTGCTGCATGATGTGGCATATAAAATGAAGACGTTGGGTTGACGTTCAAGTTGGTGGGAGATATGTGTTCCATGTGGCCAGGGTGACGTATTCTCGCATAAACTCCACGTATTCCGATTTTAGGTTCGGATGGTTTCGAAACTTGTTTTCCTTAGCGTACAACCGCCGGATTACCATTTCCCTTGAATTTCCCAGTTCTTTCTTGGGTTGCTTAAATGGTGGTTGAACTAGAAATCTGCCGTTGTTGGTTCGTTGATGAGTGGTTTCAAAATGAATTTCGGACAATTTTTCTTCCTCGGTTAAGTATTAACTTGGCGGAATTTCTTCCATCTCCCAGAACTGGCGAAGTGATCGATCTATTTGTCATTCAGTGCTAAAACTGACACTAAATGAACTCTGATTTTCAATGGATTGAGCAATGCCGGCAATTATCCAACCGGAAATACTATTTTGTGCTATAAGTGTATTTTGACCTTGATAGACTTTTCCTTCTGTAAGAAATGATGCCTGTGATCCTGAGTCTAATAAAGCTCGGCACAGATGCAGCTTTCCACAGGGATCGCGAACATGGACTAGAGCCGTTGGAAGTAGCGATTGAAATTTAGGTCTGTTTGATTCAAGTTCGTTAGTACGGACCATTTTTGTGCTTATGCCTAGTCCGAGTGGACCGCCACCCAAACCTAAGTTCGTTAGTAATTGGTAAACGAGCTTTATGAATAGCAGCGGTAGTGTGAGACTGGGTGCCAGACTCAGGTTTGTTGGGTGGTACATACATTCGATGTTGACTTGCCTGCATACGGTTTCCTTACGGCCGGCATACGGTTTCCTTTACCCCTTCAATGGTATCTGCCCTGGTATGGAGACAATCAATTAAATTTTGAAGAGTAGGGTGCACAATTTTTGACGACACATGTTGTCCAACAGTTTTGAGCCCTCTAATAATTTCCTCAGAGGTATCAGCCAATTTTCGAATTTTAGAGGAATTTACACGTGTTATAATCGGTTGTTTTACAAATGTTTCGATAACACAATTGATTATCGCCTTCTTTTTGTCATATCGCTTACAAAGGATTTGGTACGCCTCAATGTAATTAGCGTCGGTAATTGATAAATGTTTAATTAAACCGGGCGGTTCACCCTTCAATAAGCCTTTTAAATATTGCAACTTTTGAGCGGCCGCAAAGGATACTTTTTCATGTACGGTGCTATTGAAAAGGTCAAAAACTTTGCTATTCCTGAAAGTCACCTTGAAATAACGGTATATTCAGGCATGGTAATTTAGCTTCAGATGGCGAATGACAATTAATTGAACTTTCACCTGGTTGACTGATATTCAATTGAGTTGCTGTATGAAAACGGCGGATAGGGGCATTTAACAAGGAAACCGCTTGGTAATAATTTTCATCAAAATCTCCTGATTGTGATACCAAATCGGCGTCTAATTCGAACATACCATATTATCTTCATATTTTGTAAAATCGGTCCACAGAGAATTGGGTTTTTCCAGGCGTGCTTTAATTTCTTCGAAATTCGTTGTAGCCGTAATAGCTTCAGCAAAGGTTAAAATTTTTGTCATTTGACCTTTAATGATTGATCTTCGTTTTTTAAGCGTTTCTATATTGGAGGATTTAATAATATGGATTCAATGAATGCTTGCACGAAATGCTGTTATTTTACTTTACGATGCACAAAACTTGGTAATAATTCAGATTTTCTATCTTACTAACGAAAGTATAATACACGACTTATGCACTAATTTATATATACAAAAATGATACTTACGGTTGAAGATGGCGTTCCGCGCTTTGTTGATTGTGGAATATTTCCCTTTTGATGGTTTTTCTATGCGGCTCGAAGGACCAATGAACGACAGTGGGCTGTAGGTGTGGTAAGGTGAATGGCTGGTGTATTTTCCTCAAACAACTTTCTCCGGTATCTGTATCTTCACGTATTAGCAAAGCCTCTTGATGAATAATCAATTAATAAAAACGCTGTTGGTAAACGATTTTATTTTCGCAGGTGGTTTAATATCTTGTTTATTCTATTTGTGTCTTCTTGGTTTTTTACAATTTTTTAATTGCATTCACTTTATTTTCTCTTCAAAATACCAAATTGAACTGAGCACAAAAACTTTACTTGACTTGACTTACTACACCCAAGTTGGTGAACCATAAAAAAAATATAATAATATATTCATTCGCGGTCATGGTGGCAGTTTTTGGTTGGTTAATCCATTTGGTTTATGGTAAGTTACATCAGGTAATGTAAACGTAATGTCTATAATTTAATTTTTATAAAAGTTTAAAACTTAGCTAAATATTCATTGTTACAATTTTCGACAATAGATGGTAGCATTAAATTATTTTAAGAATAATTTTACTATTTTACGTAACAGCACAAATTAATAACTCGATTTCATTTGGTTTCGGATCATATGCTGTACGTACATATATGATAAATTAAATTTAGTTAGATTATACTAGTTACAATGGTTTGTAGCAATTAATTTTAATTTTAAATTTAGATGACAAAATTTGTTGATCTGCACGGATGCAGACATATGGAAAAGGCCGACCCACCACAAGATCATGTCTCACCTCACCCGATCAAACAAAGAATTTATTCACACATAAGGTAACGGTGATTCATGGGAGAAGAAAACCAGAAAATCGTGCAATCAGTCATGGAACAACGGTACCCACCAAAAAAAAATATCACCAAATTATGCACAAAAATTGTATCACTGATGTTACGTTATAAATTTATTGACACTGTTCACTGTTTTAAAGAAAGCAAGAAAAATTCAAAACGAAACCGTTAGAAACATCGAACTATATCGAACCAATAAAAAAATAAAAATAGCGGAATAGATGAAAAAAGCAAAAGTGAGAAAAAAACGTTTTACAGAAAATCTGAAAAAAAAAATACGAGGCGGAAAATTGCTCTGAATGGAGGTGCAATAAAAAAATTGTGCACACACCGCAAACTAACCCCAAAGTAAAAAAATATAAATTTATATCATCAAATTTATAATAGCTGAAAATCAAGAAAAAATATCTTTACGTTAGAGAAACTATCAAAAAATTAAAGAATCAAGAATCAGCACCAGAATTTACGTTAGTGTAATAAAAAATTCACAGTTTGTTTTTTTTGTAATCGATACCTTTATCGGCCCGTCCGGCCGCACACCAACCAGCGCCGACGCAGGATCCCCCTCAATAAAATGGTTGGCGTGCCCCCACGGGCGGGAATACTGCCTCAATCCACAAGAACAAATAACTTCTTTATTTCTTTGTTAATCTTTTTTTTTGGTTTTTTTATTTTTTATTTAATTATTATTTTTTTGTACATTATTATTTACACAATTTAGACAATATAAAGTCTTCTTTGTCTCACTTATATTTATGGTAAGACAATTTATAAATTGTATAATATTAACTACAGTTTATAAGTCACAATTAAATTTATAAATAAAAAAAAATAATAAATATTGGATAGAAACACTAATTGTCGTATTAGTGTGTGATTTATTGAATTCAATCACCCAGTTAAATATTGTACTAATTACATTATAATTGAACTTTACAGTTAATAATTAATAAACTTTTTGATTTTAACTTTTTTTTATATTAATTTATTACAACCAACTTGTTTTATTAATTCATTTATTACTACCAAACACTAGGCTTAATAATAAGATAACTCTGGTCTTATCGAGACCGTATCCAAAACGAGACTGATCTTTATTTTATATTTTTATTTTCGAACTATAAAACTCTCATTACTCAATTTGTTTATCATTCCCCTTCCCCTTTTCATGTTTGCATCGTTGGCTTTGTTTGTTATTTATATATTTTTTAATTTTTGCAAAACCAACATCAATGTACTACATAACCTGCTAAAATTCTCTCCTTAGAAAGCCAAATCAAATGTATACTAATGCTGTAGAAGTATCTATACTGATGAATATATTTGTGAAATGACATCGTATATATATATGGTTGTGAATACAGTGTAGAAAACATAAACATTCGCATACTATGAAACTAAAAGAGAGTAAAATCTAAACCAATAAAAACGAATCATGTGCAACAGTCATTTTATTTAAATATTTTAATTTCAGCTTACTTTAAAGAAAACCCAATATTTAATTTTAAAAAACTTAACAGTTTTTAACCTTATATTTCGACTTATTGGTCAACTTCTGAGGCATTAAAAAACTATTTTTGTAATTAAAAAATCTTAGAAACTATTTTTGACATAATTATTTAATTTTTAAACTATAAACAATGTATACAGAAAGAATTTTTCCTAAAATAACCGAAAATAATTTGCCATTTTTTCGGCACGTAATATTTCCAACTCGTGCGATTTTAATTTCCTTCTCCGTTTATATTTTCGTGGCTCCATCTATAAATATAAAATAGAATACACATTGACATGACAAATATTATAATTAATTCTCCACCGTAGTAGTAAATGGAGTACTTACAATCGATTGTCTCTTCACGGCCGTATTCATGTCACTGTGTTGAATCAAATGTTGAATTAAATCTAGTGACATTACAAATAACTCTTGACAAACTTGGCAGTAATAAGGTGTATGGGAATTTCCCCTTTTGGTGTCAGGGCTCGAATGATGTGATCGTAATGTTCTCGCAATACAACTCGCAGATTAAAGGCTCGAGGGCACACTGAACTAACGTAAGGTTTTTCACTTGTATAAATCCTTTCATATTTTCGTAATGTCCCACCATCAACAAAAGCTTTCCAACAATAACGGCACCCGTAAGGTTTTTCACCCGTATGAACACGTATATGAATTTGTTGTGAACTACGCGAACCAAATATTTTGCCACACTCGCGACAAGGGAATTGTCGTCCTGTAACATTCGTATGCGAATGACGATGATTCATGAGGGAGCGTCCATCGGGAAATTCTTCTCCGCACATATCACATGTAACAGTTTTATTTCGATGCGAAACCATATGCCGAACAGGAATGATTTTTTTCGCTGAAATGTTCCCATAAATGTTTCGATAGGGTTCGACTATCGCGACACAATTTACCATAAAGGCGGCACGAATGTTGAGTTAATTCGTTTGCGTGCACGATACGTATATGAGATTTAATAATTGATTCCTCGAGAAATGATTCACCGCATAACATACATTTCAATGGTTGGCATCGTGTATGCACTTCTTTGTATTTTCTTCAAAATTAAAAAAGGAAACTATAACAGCACATATAAAATTTTAAATCACGTAAACTAATATAAATTACTTTAAAAATCATTTAAACTTACTTTAATTTCTTGTAATTAATTAATTAATGGGGTTTAACTTCACGATTTCTGAGTTTTGATCATAACCTCCTGAATTTTAGCAGGTTATGGTTTTGATTTTGACATTTCGTAAAATTGAGTTTTGGTGTAGAAGAAGAGCAAAAAACAGAGAGTAAAATGCTCAATTGTTAGTTGATATTAAGTAGTGTGTGATATCAACTGGAATTAGTAGTGGTAAGAAACAAAAAAAATTGAATTTTTTTTATATGGTTTTTTGTAGCGACCAATACACTCTTCAGTATATATTATTAAATGTGTGTAAGTTAGCTATCAACGCAATCAGGCTTTCTAAAGAGAGAATTTTAGCAGGTTATGATGTACTACAAGCCTGATTGTCACCAATATTATAAATTTATTTTGCGCTTATACATGAAAGTATTGGTGATCGACAGATTATATAAATGAGTGAGAAAAATATACAAATTGTAGATAAAACAAAACAAACGAATTGTGGAGGGAAAATTAGGTATGTTAATAATGAAAAAAACTAATTGGGATTGGTTAGTTGAGACAAAACCAACAAAAATGTTTATACAAGCCGTCTCGTTCCCTCCTTACACAGATCCTATCAAAAAAATGTACACTATATTTATTATGAATGTATCCACCTACACAAATATTTCTATCCACCCCTCCCCCCCCCCCCACCCCTCATTCAGAGCAACTACAAGAAACAGCGATAACAAATTAACAAAATATTACAAAAAGGATATTCCAGACGAAAAATACAAAAATGAAATAAAATGCTCAGTACATGACTTATTGTTATATATGTTCGTTGGACCAAAGTGTTAGTTCAACCTTAAATTGTTAGTTCAACTTCAACCTTAAATTGTTAGTTCAACCTTAAATTGTTAGTTCAACTTTTAGAAATATGAGTTACGTCAGAAAGGGAAGAAGGTAGGAGAGTCCTTCCGGTCATGTAACAATGAAGATATACACGTTCTTGTCTGGTTAACAATAAATAATGTACTTCGAATGAATTAATAAAATAAATTATAACCATAATCATAAAATACAAAATAATACAAGTGTTTGATTCAGTGACTGTTCTTATTATTAAATAAATATACAAATACATAATAAATAAAGTGGCGACGAGGATTAAAAGAAATTACAATTTGTCTACACGTGCAGAATTATTCTCATCGTACGAGATTTTTCATATAATTTTTTTTTTTAACATTTACGTTATAATAAAAATATTGCAATGCTACCGACATTTAATATTGATGCTTTCGATAGAAAAAAAGTCACTTGGAGCAGATGGATCGATAGACTTACGGATGCCTTGTAACGATGAATGAATTCTTACATCCAAATTTATTTTCGGATGAATTTCTTCACCGTTACAATGGTTTTGAATGTGAGATGAAAAAAAAAAAAAACAGAAAAAATAAGAGAGTTTGTTGAGGGTCGGTCGTTGTTAAATTTTCAAATTGAATGGTCCAAATCATAAAAATATATGGACCAGAAAAAAAAAATCAAAATGATTGCTATTGTGTTATTAATTAGCTTGGTCAAGTAAAAATAAATAAGTTTATAGCAGTTTAACCGAGCAAACGGCGCAGTGGTTAAAGCTGCGGCGGTTGGATCGGGAGGTACCGGGTTCGAATCCCTATAGGGGCGGGATGCAAAAGGGATTTTTCATCATCTGATTACGATCGGTGATGAAGATGAACACATCTATGACCCCCTGTTGAGAGTGCGGAATCCATGGGCCGACCCACCTTTCATGTCAGCACTATAGGTTGGCATGAAGCAATGCAATGTGCAGGTGGTTTAAACGAAAACCGGTCTATAGCCGTACGTCCTCGATTTGGCTACTAAAAGGCGTAAGGTAGGACGTAAAAAGCGAACTGCGAAAGAGTTGGGAGTGCCTCGAGCCCCAGAACAGATTGCAGGGATAAAAACAAACAAACAAATAAGTTTATAGCAAAAACAATTGAAGTGAGTTGTCGAAAAAGATAGTGTTGTTCTTAGTGAAGAAAACCATAGTTGGTAGCGTACAACTTGTGTTAATATTAAATTTAAAAAAACCCCTATGTGATTAGATAGCCAAACGTGAAAAATTTTCTTTTGTGTTTTACAATTAGAGTTGGCGAAAAAAAAAATAAAAATAAAAACTCATAAAATATCGTCCGTTTATTGAGACGAAATAAAATAAAAAGTACAGTGAACGAAATATAAAACCTATTAATAAAACATATACATATTCCGTTGTGCTTAGAAACATTCGATCGAAAGTTCTGGAAAGGTAGATATAAAAAAAACCCCAGACATATTCCAAGTTTAACAATAAATTAGTGAATATACGGCTACACAATACAGTGTGCGAAACGCACAACATATTACGTGAAAAGACAATTAATGCACGCGTAAGTTAAAACGTGGCAATTTTGTTTGTGACCGTGGTCATACCGATTGAATATTCGGCGTACGAACAATAACAGTGCTAAGTTAACAGTGCATTTAAACACGTAACAGTGCGCGAAATAAATCAGGTTCACGCATGTGTAATAGTGTTACGTATGTATTTTGGTTGCTACTTGGAGAAGTTAAGGAGTATACATATACAATAAATTAAAAACGGTTTACCAAGTCAATCAACACTCTAAGCTACAATCAACATGGCTACGATGATCTTTTGATGACGTCGCATTTTATTCGATAAGTTTTTTTTTCAAATTATTTAATTATATAAATTTTTGTGTGTGTTACACTATATAACATATATTTTTAGTTTTATTTTTTTGAATTATGCAATTATAATTATTATTTTTTTTAAATTTTTGTTTACTAATTATTTCTATATAGAATAATAGCGTTAATTACGCGCATAGTTACTCGACAGGTTTTTTTTCGTAGTTTGTTCATATATCGGTTAAATGATATTTCCAAATATAGAAATGATTTGTAAAGATGTCGTGTGTATTAGTATAAGACACTAAACCATTAACCACTAGTTCCTATATTTTATAATATTGTTATAATTATGGTTTTCTTCGATTTTCACTATTTTATTTTTTTTTTGTTTTTTTTTCTAATAAATTCAATAATTGAATGGTATTAATGGAGTCATTTGCGGTTTATTTTTCTTTTGGTCAATTTACGATTTTGCATTATGTTACTCCGCTTTGTGTTTGATTTTTCAGATATGGAATAAACGGTACAGGAGAATGGAACCTAGGTGAGTTAGTGTTGGATGAATCGGGTGTAGTTTCACGGTGTAGTTTCGAGGTGTATTTTCAAAATGTAGTTTTTCTGTCCCTTCTACGGTCTTTCAAGACTTGGTTATGTTTCAACAAACCCCACGCCAACCCTGAGTATGTAGCCGGCTCAATATGACCGTGTTGAAACCTCTGACTTAGTAAATTCTGTTAACGATTCCCAAAAGGTCTTCGTTACAGTGGCGCCCAAGCAAATGGAAATATGGCTTCTTAGTTACTTTAATTTTTATAAATTCCGCACCCATATGCGCATCTATTCCCATCTTAGTGTGTTGAAATAGATGTTAGTTTCATATATGGATTTGTCATTAAAAATTTTATTTCTTTACAGTTAATTTATTATCATTATTGTTTTTTTGTAACAATCACTTGGTTTGTTCGACTGTGAGTCGTATTATTTCCGCTTATGCGTGAGTTTAATACATTGTAGCTTTCGATTATAAATTTTTAGTGATAATTCATAACCCGTTCACGCATTGTTTTCTCCAATGGATTTCGATTACAATGTTAGTTGTGAGCGTGTTTATGGATAATTAATTTAGCCAACATATTAGAACGCAATTGTTTCCTAGATGTTTTGATACTTTTGCGATATAAGTTCTTACATATGTACTTGCTCATTTATTATTATTTGTTTTTTTTTATTAGTTTTCTCCAAAATTATTTACTTTTTCCTTTGTCCTCGCAAACTACACCAATATCACCAGAAACAATCAAATATGTATAAATAATAACAACTGCTCACCGGAGGTTCCAGCTCCAATGCAAATTGAAATAAATTTTCTTTGAAAGTAAACGCGAAATTTTTTTGTCGCATATATATTTTTTTTTCCTGCTCATTATATGTTAATTTATTTAAATTATTATATAATTGTTATTATTTTTGCTTAGTTATATATTATATTCGTATCGACATATATACGATACCTTAATGTGAAAAAAAAAAAAAAATCTGAATCCGTACATATAATCAATCAAGAGATTGTGTAATTTTTTTATATCAAGTAGCATACTTTATACATAATCACAATGAACGTTGAGCATTTGCAGTTTGACGAATTTCAAATTGAATGTGAGGTTCGGGAGTTGAAGGGGGCACCCATTGATTTAGTAAAACATTTAAAAGCCCGACTTCTAGAAGAAACGGAACATTCGGTACTTATTCCAGTGCGGCCGCATTCTGCTGCAAAGAAAAATCCTAAAAGAGAGATAATACGAATTAAAAATAAATTAAAGGCTTTGTATATCCAAATTGAGGATGCTCTTAATCGTGATAATGAGGATGGGAAATCGCAACGTATGCAATTAGTTAGTCGGTTAAAGCATATCCAATGTAGTTTAAATAGATTAAATTATTCTAAGTCAGTAGCTGATGTTTTACCAGAAGTCAAGGATAAAACCCAAAAATTATTAGACATTTTAGATCGCATCATCAAAGAGCAATCTTCTCTGGATGACTCTAAAACCGCGTTAAGTGAAGTACAGGTAGACAATCTCCAAAGTGAAAATTCTTCTGATGAAGAAACTGTAAATCAAGTTAAATTTGCAACTGATAACACCAAACCAGGAATAACGAATTTAGAACCAGACCAAATAAACTCAAGAAATCTAGCCGAGATGTCTACTCCGAGCAATTCGCGATTATTCCAAGATGGGGGAGAGTTTGATAACCGACAGGAAATTGTTCCAGCATCTGAATCTTCGCCAGCCACAAACCCTATCTCGCGGATTGATGACACTCAGTCACAACGTCGATCTCGTGACTCGGGCTCATCACCAACAATCAATTTCAGTAAACCTTCCGTCTCACATACTAATCAATATACTTATAAAGGCATATCTCCAGCGAAATGGAATATTCGATTCGATGGCTCTCCTGCCGGAGAAAATATTAAGCGGTTTTTGTTCAAGGTTGAAAATTTAGCTGAAAACAATAATATTCCGTATTTTCAAATGGTCACCGACCTTAATTATTTGTTAAAAGATGCGGCAGGAGATTATTATTGGACATTCATCGAAAGAAATCCTGGGGCTACGTGGTCTCAACTTAAAAGTGCATTGATCAAACGTTTTCAGGATAGACGTAGTGATGATGAAATCAGGTAAACAAAAACCACGAGAATCTTTCAACGAATTTTACAGTGACCTATTAAAAATAGCACTTCAGTGTGAAAATCCTCTAAGTGATACGCAAATCATAAACATTATGCGTCATAACATGAGAGCTGGATTACAGGATAAGTTGGTCGATCAGCATTTTTCCAGTATAGAAGACATGGCACGAAGATGTATTGCTTATGAAGACACTTGGTTACGGACAGGGTTGGTTCCCGAAATGCTATGCGCAAATCGTAAATATGTAAACGAAATAATTCATCCACACCATGGCGAAAATGCGCCAGAAGCACATACAAATCCTAATTATGAACAAGAATTATTTGAAATCCAGCTTAATCGACCAGTTACATCGGTTCAAAGCAGACCTCATCAGTCTTCCAATTACCGACGTGGATCGAGTCGGCCTTATTGTTACGGATGTGGGGAACCTGGTATTTTGAAATTAAATTGTTTTAGGTGTCAGAATCAAGAGGGAAACGATGGTCGGGGGTGGAGGACTGGCAATACTCCGCTTCCCAAGACGCACATTGCTACCAAACTGCAACCAGAGCAAATATCAGTAGTCGAAGCGGCTTCAAACACGGATCCCGAGCTGACAACCATGACAACCAATCGTCGAATATAATGCCATCCTATTCGTTTGCAAAACAAATACCAGTACAACGCTTGGAGAGATCCGCTCAGTCTAGGTCTCTTAAATATTGGACAACTCGGCGTCACATTAAAAGTTCTGTTATATCCACCATAATTACAGATGATACTGATGGAAGGCCATATGCAGACGTCTATATATTGAATATATCATATTGTGATTTACTCGACAGCGGAGCTAATATATCTGTTTTGGGGAAAGGTTGCGAAGAATTCTTAAATTCTTCGAGCGTACATTTCCGACACATGCCTGCTAGAGTTAAAACTGCTAACGGATCCTTTGAAACAATATTAGGCCACATTTCAGTTCCAGTATCATTTGCTGGTTAAACGCACGTTATTAGACTACATCTCGCACCGAACTTAAGTCAACAATTATATTTAGGGATGGATTTTTGGAAATTGTTTGGTTTTCAAATCCATATACCAAGATTAAATCAAGCAGTTACATCCGTAAATGAACTGGAGTCCGTTTCCGTCAAATCTAATAAAATGCAACTACAGCACAACTTATCCAGCGCACAACGTACAATACTCCAACAGGCCATCGAAGAGTTTCCCTCGTTTGAAACATTAGGTCTCGGTAAAACTAACCTTATTTCCCATGTTATCGATGTAGGGAATGTTAAAGACAAGAGAATTGCAGAAAGAGGACTGACCGTTTATTTCAAGTGTTGCCATGCATACATACATACATATATAACATCCTCTCTTTTTTAATTAAAAATAAAATATAACTAAAACAATTCAAGGTTAATTAATATTTTATAAAATCTTTATAACGTTCAGGAACTCGAATAAATCTTCTTGGCCTTTCCTTTTGTTGCGAGGTTGCGGGTTGAGGTTCGGTTGCTTCGTTATTATGATCTCCTACTACTGTTCTTTCTATTTGTCGATTTTGTTGTGTATTCGTGATGTCATTACGACTTTCTTCCTGAACTGTGACTTCTTCATGTAGATTCGCTGGTCTGATAAAACTTCTACTTCGTCTGAATTGTTGACCATTTATTTCCACAATATACGAAGAGTTATTTAGATTTTCGACGATTTTACCTTTTATATATTGTTTATCCTTTAATGTTTTCTTTACAAAAACTTCTTCTCCAAACTTCAGATCTCTAAGTTTTCTCGATGTTTTATCGTACTGATATTTAATTTTTTTTTTTTATTTAGTTCTATTGATTTTTTTATATTCTCAGCACCTGTTGGTATTAACTTGTTTTTGTTCAATTGTAGTAAGTTGTCACGCAAATTTCGATTGAATAATCTGCATGCTGGACTGCTCCCAATATTGTTTGGTGTATTTCTCCATTGCATTAGAGAAAGATAAAAATCTTTATTCGAATGAATACTTTTTTTAATTATTTTCTTTGCAATCTTCACGGCAGCTTCAGCTTTTCCATTACCTTGCTGATGGTAGGGACTCGAAGTAGCTTGATTAAACTCCCATTCTGTCGCGAATTCATTAAACTTTTCATTGATAAAATATTTTGGATTGTCTGAAATCAAAATTTCAGGAATCCCGTATCTGCTGAAATTTTTCTTACAGCAATTAATTATTGTTTCTGCTTTTGTATTCTTTATTTCATCAATTTCAAAATAATCCGAATATTGGTCGACTGTTATTAAGAATAATTTGGTACTATTTTTATATTGAACTTCCATAACATCCATATTAACTCGTTGAAAGGGATAGTCTGGAATTTTATGTGTTTTCATCTCATCGTGTCGATGATTGTCGGAATATTTTATACATGTTTGACATTTCTCAATTAAACTTTTAATATCATTATTTATATTTGGCCAATATACAACTTCTTTGGCTAATCTTATTGTATTATTTATTCCTTGATGACTTATATGAAGTTTTTGCAGTATGTCAATTCTTAACTTTTTAGGAATTATTATTCTTTGTCCTTTAAATAGCATACCATTGACTGTAGAAATTTCATCTCTTATATTGTAATATTGTCGTAAGATCGGATCAATTTTCCCACTTTTTTCTGGCCATCCATTGATTGTATATTCTATTATTCTTTTGCTTTCGTCATCTATGACTGTTGCCTGTTTAATTGATTCCATTGTAGAGTGTTTTATTCGTAGATTGTAAGAAACATCTATTTCTTGAAGATCATTGTACATTGTTTGTTCTTCTTTAATTGAATACACCTCATAGTCTCGTAATAATTCATTTTCATGAATTGGAGCTCGTGACAGACAATCAGCTACCAGCATCTCCTTTCCTTTTTTGTATTGCAGAATAAAATTGTAGCGTTGTAAGTACAACATCATTTTTTGTATGCGTTTTGGAGCTTTCAGAATTGATTTTTTAAATATTGAAATCAATGGTTTATGGTCTGTATGTATTATTATATTATTATTTCCACAGACATATTGATCAAAACGTTTTAATGCAAATAGGACTGCAAGAGTTTCTTTTTCAATTGCTGCATATCCTAATTCGGCTCCTTTCAATACTCTGGATGCATACGCGATTGGTTGTTCTTTTTGTAGCAAAGTACATCCTAATGCATAAGAAGATGCGTCTGTTTGTATTGTTAATTGTTCAACTGGATTATAAAATTTTAACACTGGTAATGACGTTGCTTCCTTTTTTAATTGTTCTAATTCCAATTGATGATCGTTTTCCCAATTAAATTGAATATCATTCCTCGTTAAATTTCTTAAATTTTTCGTTTTTTCCGAAAAATTGTTTATAAATTTTGAAATATAGGTGAAAAGACCTATTATCCTAAGTAATTCTTGCTTATTCTTAGGTGATTCTAGCTGTAACACACTAGATATTTTGGTTGGATCTATTTTCAGTCCATCTTGTGAAATTATATGTCCGTAGAATCTGACTTCCTTCTGAGCTAGTTTGGTTTTTGTTAAATTCAGTTTCATATTGACTTGTCTTAAACGAATTAATAATTTTTCCAAACACTCATCGTGATCTCGTCTAGCTTCTTCATTTGTTTCTCCTTTTCCAAACACTAGTAAATCGTCAGCTATTACTTCTACATTCCTTAATCCATTAATGACTTCATGTTGTCGTTTTTGATATATTTCCATTGCAGGGCTGATACCAAATGGTAATCGTAGAAATCTGTATCTTCCCATTGGAGTCCAAAATGTTGTTAATTTGCTGCTTTCTTCGTCGAGTACTAATTGCCAAAAACCTTTTTTAGCATCCAACGTTGAAAAAATTCTTGCACCACTTAATTCTGTTAAAATCTCATCGATTTTTGGAATTACATAATCGTTGCTTTTAACTGCTTTATTTAATTCTGAGGGGTCGAGACATATACGAAATTTGTTATTACGTTTAACTATTAGAATGTTGCTAACCCATTCAGTATGTCGATTTTCTTTTATTATAATTCCGTCTCGTTCCATTTCCTCTAACTTTTCCTTTAGTATTGAACATAATTTGACAGGAATTCTTCTTGGACTTTGTATTACAGGACTGATACTGTTATCTAATTCTAATTTTATTTTGCCTTCTAATTTACCGATTCCACTAAAAACATCTTTATATTTCTCTATTAAATTTATTGTACATATTTGATTCACGTTTTTAGATACTTTAATTATATTTAATTTCATACTGGTATTGGCTGACATTATCGGTTTTGTTTTAAAATTCACAAGAACAAAGTTTATTTTATTTATTTTGTTTTTATTTATACATTTTAATTTCACTTCTCCTACTGGTACAATTTTATTACCACCAAATGAATTTAGAATAACTGAACTTTTATTAATATTCGATAAATTATTTGCTATACTTTTATAAGTTTCTATACTCATGACATTACACGATGCACCAGTATCTATTTGACATTTTATATTTGAAAATTCGTTTGATTTTAATTCCGCCAATTGTAAATTAATGTTTATATCGTCTTTGAGATATGGTTGTCAAATTTCAGAAATTTCACTATCACTGTCATTCTTTTCTATTATTTTTACGTTTTTATTTTTCGATTTATTACACTTATTTTCGAAATGATTATTTTTACCACAACTATTACACATATGTTTCCAAGCTGGGCATTTTCTAATAGCATGATTACGACCACATCTATAACAATTTTCTATGAATCTATTGTCATTTTTGCCATATTTGTTGTAATTTACATAAGCTTTTTGATTTTTATTTACTTCGCTAACATTTTTTGAGCTGTTCGTAAAATTTCTTTGATTTGAATTATTCCTGTCTTGATTTCGCCTGTAATTCTGTTTTTTAACTATAATTTTTTTAACAGATTCCGGATTATCAAGATCATTTAATCGTTGTTCCGTTTCATCGTTTAGTCTACATGCATTAACAATTTTATACAAATCGTCATCGTCATTCATTTGCATTAATTTTCTTCTTAAGTTTATATTACGCACTGATACAACTAATCGATCACTGATATATTGGTTTTCTAATTCACCATAGCCACAATTTCTTACTAATTCTCTCAATCTGTTTACAAATTGATCAATTGTCTCGTTTTCTTTTTGAGTAGCTGTATTAAAAATTGCTCGTTCATATCGCTTATGTATTCGTGGTACTAAATTTTCTTCTATTTTTTCTAAAACTTTTTTACATGAATTTCTATCCTCATCCGTCAATTGTAAATTATTGAACACTTTTACACATTCCTCATCGATTGCGAATAAAAGAATGCTAACTTTGACGTCTTCTGAAGCATATTTTAATCCAGTACCCAACATGTAATTTTCCCAAGCACTTTTGAAAAAATTTACATTTTGTTTAATGTCACCTTCCTTTAAATTAATTGGTTTTGGAAGTGGCACTTGTATTGATGCATGAAATGATTTTTCTGGTTGATTTTTCTCCATTTTTATATTTTTCATTTCATTTTCTAATTGTTTATTTTTATCAGCTAGATCTTTTAATATGTTTTCCAATTCTTTTACTTTTTCCTCCATTTTGAATTTTTCGTTATTATAAGGTGTTTTCGAATACCGTTTTTGTCGTATTCAAAATATGTATATTTGTCTCTTTTTGATTATGCTTTATGATTTTTAGGTTATATTTTATAATTATTACATCGATGTTTTTAATTATTTTGTCAATTGATTTTTATTAAAATTTTTATTACAAAACTTTTATTAAACAGTTAGCTACCCTTTTATTATATTTTTATTATTTAACTTGTATTTATTTTATTTTATTTTATATTTTTACTTTAGCATATCTGACACCATGTTAAAGACAAGAGAATTGCAGAAAGAGGACTGACCGTTTATTTCAAGTGTTGCCATCAAAACCTGCTAAAATTCTCTTTAGAAAGCCGAATGTATTGTATACTATTGCTGTAAAATTATCTAAACCACTGATTGTATTAGTGAAACGTCATCGTGTATAGATACGGTTGTGATTACAGTGTAGAAAACATAAACATTCGCATACTACGAAACTAAAAGAGAGTAAAATCTAAACCAATAAAAACGAATCATGTGCAACAGTCATTTTATTTAAATATTTTAATTTCAGCTTATTTTAAAGAAAACCCAATATTTAATTTAAAAAAATTTAACAGTTTTTAACCTTATATTTCGACTTGTTGGTCAACTTCTGAGGCATTAAAAAACTATTTTTGTAATTAAAAAATCTTAGAAACTATTTTTGACAATTATTTAATTTTTAAACTATAAACAATGTATACAGAAAGAATTTTTCTTTTAAATTTTTTTGTAACGATTTTTTTTATCATTCTCATATTATTTTATTGCCGTCTTACTTTGGTAACTGGAATATTAATTGGTATATAAATCAAAATGCAAATTATGCTCAAAATAAAAACCGAAAATAATTTGCCATTTTTTCGGCACGTAATTTTTCCAACTCGTGCGGTTTTAATTTCCTTCTCCGTTTATATTTTCGTGGCTCCGTCTATAAATATAAAATAGGATACACATTGATATGACAAATATTATAATTAATTCTCCACCGTTCTCCATTTACTTACAATCGATTGTCTCTTCACGGCCGTATTCATGTCACTGTGTTGAATCAAATGTTGAATTAAATCTAGTGACATTACAAATAACTCGTGACAAACTTGGCAGTAATAAGGTGTATTGGAATTTCCCCCTTTTAGTGTCAGGGCTCGAATGATGTGATCGTAATGTTCTCGCAATACAACTCGCAGATTAAAGGCTCGAGGGCACACTGAACAAACGTAAGGGTTTTCACCTGTATGAATCCTTTCATATTTTCGGAATGTCCCACCATCAGCAAAAGCTTTCCAACAATAACGGCACCCGTAAGGTTTTTCACCCGTATGAACACGTATATGAATTTGTTGTGAAACGCGAACCAAATATTTTGCCACACTCGCGACAAGGGAATTGTCGTCCTGTAACATTCGTATGCGAATGACGATGATTCATGAGGGAGCGTCCATCGGGAAATTCTTCTCCGCACATATCACATGTAACAGTTTTATTTCGATGCGAAACCATATGCCGAACAGGAATGATTTTTTTCGCTGAAATATTCCCATAAATGTTTCGAAAGAATTCGACTATCGCGACACAATTTACCATAAAGGCGGCACGAATGTTGAGTTAATTCGTTTGCGTGCACGATACGTATATTAGATTTAATAATTGATTCCTCGAGAAATGATTCACCGCATAACATACATTTCAATGGTTGGCATCGTGTATGCACTTCTTTGTATTTTCTTCAAAATTAAAAAAGGAAACTATAACAGCACATATAAAATTTTAAATCACGTAAACTAATATAAATTACTTTAAAAATCATTTAAACTTACTTTAATTTCTTGTAATTAATTAATTAATGGGGTTTAACTTCACGATTTCTGAGTTTTGATCATAACCTCCTGAATTTTAGCAGGTTATGGTTTTGATTTTGACATTTCGTAAAATTGAGTTTTGGTGTAGTAGAAGAGCAAAAAACAGAGAGTAAAATGCTCAATTGTTAGTTGATATTAAGTAGTGTGTGATATCAACTGGAATTAGTAGTGGTAAGAAACAAAAAAATTTGAATTTTTTTTATATGGTTTTTCGTAGTGACTACTACGGCTAAAGGTTGATATGTATAAGTATGTGTTTGCGTATCAGCAAAACCATCAGGCTTTCTAAAGAGAATTTTAGCAGGTTTTGGTTGCCATGCATACATACATACATATATAACAGGGAATAACAAACCAATCAAACAAAGGCATTACGCAGTATCGCCAGCGAAAGAGAAAGAGATCTACGAAGAACTAGATCGCATGCTTGCACTTGGAGTAATCGAGGAAAGTTACAGTGCTTGGAGTAGTCCAGTTACACTGGTGCGAAAGCCAAATGGCAAAGCCAGATTGTGTCTTGATGCCAGAAAATTGAACGCGGTCACAGTAAAGGACGCTTATCCTCTTCCGCTCATTGACGGGTTACTGGGGCGTCTCGACAAGAGAAGATTTATTACAAGTCTTGACTTGAAGGACGCTTTTTGGCAAATACCTTTAGATGAGGGGTCGAGGGATAAGACTGCCTTCGCTGTCCCCGGAAGACCGTTGTATCATTTTAACGTCATGCCTTTTGGGCTATGTAACGCGCCACAAACCATGTGTCATTTAATGCACCGAGTTATTACAAATGAATTACAGCATCAAGTTTGTGTTTATCTAGATGATCTTTTGATCACGTCCGAAACCTTTGAAGAACATGTGCGGTTATTAAATAAAGTTGCAAGTTTACTGAAAAGGGCCAATCTTACAATAAATATTGATAAAAGTAAGTTCATGCTTCGTGAAATTCGTTACCTAGGATATATTGTTGGTGATGGTACCGTAAAGGTTGATCCGGATAAAGTTTCCGCTATCACAGCGTATCCGTCACCTAAAAACGTAAAACAAGTCCGGCGATTTTTAGGAATGGCTGGTTGGTACCGCCGATTTATTCGCAATTTTTCAAACGTAGCTGCTGGTCTTACAAATTTATTGAAAAAAAATCGTTTGGGATCAAGCAACCAATGACGCTTTTGAATACCTTAAGGAAGCTCTGTCAACATCCCCAGTTTTGTGTAACGCCGATTTCCGTCGTCACTTTTTCATACAGTGTGATGCTTCGACCACTGGAATTGGGGGGGGGGTTTATTTCAAAAAACTGATGAAGGAGATGAACGCCCTATTGCGTATGTTTCGGCAAAACTCAATGCTGCTCAACGGAAATATTCTATAACGGAACTTGAATGTTATGCCGCAGTGGTTTCAGTAAAAAAATGTCGGCAATACGTGGAAGGATTTCCATTCACGGTTATAACAGATCATGCGAGCCTCAAGTGGTTGATGGATCAGCGTGATCTGTCAGGAAGGTTGGCTAGATGGAGTCTGAAGCTGCAAGCGTTTGATTTCAATATTGAGTATCGTAAGGGTAGCGAAAATATAGTGCCGGACGCTTTATCGAGGCAAGCCGCGGAAGAATTGAAACTAGACGATGATTTCATGGGTAAGCACGACATCCTTAACGAGGCAGCATTTAAAAGTAATGAATATGTGTCGTTAGTAAAATCCATTCTACATCAACCGAAGGTGAACCATGCATTTCGTGTGTTAGATAACAAAATATATTTCAACGCTGCAAGTACACCTTATGAAGCAGAAACCGATATTCCAGAGTGGAAATTGTACATACCGAATGAACTAACTCCTACATTAATTTCGGAAGCTCACTGCCCGCCTACAGCCGCTCATATGGGTTTCAATAAAACACTTGAGTTTTTGCGACGGTATTTTTATTGGCCTAACATGAGTCGTGACGTCCTGGAATTTATTAGATCTTGTGATATATGCAAAACCTCAAAAGCTCCCAACTACTCTACTCGACCTTATATGGGGTCTTATACTGAGATCGATCGACCATGGCAGAAATTGTAAATAGATTTCTTAGGTCCTTATCCACGTTCGCCGTTAGGAAATAGTTATCTTTTCATAGTACTGGATCAGTATTCTCGTTTTGTTTTGTTGGAACCCATGAGAGATGCCACTACGAAAAACATTATTAGATATCTTGAACGGATTTTTCATTTATTTTCAGTGCCCGAAACCATATTTAGTGACAATGGTAAGCAATTTCTGTCCAAATTATTTGAAGAGTTTCTAGGCAAATTCGGCATAAAACATTTGCTAACGCCAAAATATTCTCCCCAGGCTAACGTTTCGGAAAGGGTCAATCGATCCATAATTGCCGCTATTCGTTCATATATCAAAGAGGAACATCGAAATTGGGACTGTCACATCCATGAAATCAGCTCCGCTTTACGAAATATCATTCATCAAAGTACGAAATTCTCGCCATACTACTTGGTTTTTGGTCAACATTTTATAGGTCATGCTTCTTACTACGAAATGCTTCGAACACTTCGCGGAATATCGGGCAAGGATATTGCAATTTCAAATACTGACCGACTCAGTCTAGCTCAAGACAACGTATTAAAAAACCTTAAGGATTCTTACAAGCGCAATTCTCATAATTATAATCTCCGTAGTCGTCATCGCGATTTTGAAATTGGTCAGACTGTGTATGCTCGTAATTTCGTCCAGAGTG
Organism: Tipula vernalis; assembly: GCA_958295665.1. NCBI lineage: Eukaryota > Metazoa > Arthropoda > Insecta > Diptera > Tipulidae > Tipula > Tipula vernalis. Next base: position 196,214,259 of record OY282559.1, on the reverse strand, counting down.
ACAAAGTTCAAAACTTTAGTGCAAAATTGGCACCGAAATTTATCTTGTCAAAAATCATTAAACGCATTGGCACCGTAGCTTTCGAATTGACTGACAAAAACGGGAAATCTTTGGGGATATATCACATTAAGGATATTAAAACATAACTTTTCAATTTTATTATAATTTTTTTTGTTGTCTTGCCCGGCTTAAATTATTGAGACCTCTTCTCTTGGGTGTGGGACGTCCCCACGATTTGTAACGATGAATGAATTCTTACATCCAAATTTATTTTCGGATGAATTTCTTCACCGTTACAATGGTTTTGAATGTGAGATGAAAAAAAAAAAAAAAAAACAGAAAAAATAAGAGAGTTTGTTGAGGGTCGGTCGTTGTTAAATTTTCAAATTGAATGGTCCAAATCATAAAAATATATGGACCAGAAAAAAAAAATCAAAATGATTGCTATTGTGTTATTTATTAATTAGCTTGGTCAAGTAAAAATAAATAAGTTTATAGCAAAACCAATTGAAGTGAGTTGTCGAAAAAGATAGTGTTGTTCTTAGTGAAGAAAACCATAGTTGGTAGCGTACAACTTGTGTTAATATTAAATTAAAAAAAACCCCTATGTGATTAGATAGCCAAACGTGAAAAATTTTCTTTTGTGTTTTACAATTAGAGTTGGCGAAAAAAAAAAAAATAAAAACTCATAAAATATCGTCCGTTTATTGAGACGAAATAAAATAAAAAGTACAGTGAACGAAATAAAAAACCTATTAATAAAACATATATTCCGTTGTGCTTAGAAACATTCGATCGAAAGTTCTGGAAAGGTAGATATAAAAAAAAAAACCCAGACATATTCCAAGTTTAACAATAAATTAGTGAATATACGGCTACACAATACAGTGTGCGAAACGCACAACATATTACGTGAAAAGACAATTAATGCACGCGTAAGTTAAAACGTGGCAATTTTGTTTGTGACCGTGGTCATACCGATTGAATATTCGGCGTACGAACAATAACAGTGCTAAGTTAACAGTGCATTTAAACACGTAACAGTGCGCGAAATAAATCAGGTTCACGCATGTGTAATAGTGTTACGTATGTATTTTGGTTGCTACTTGGAGAAGTTAAGGAGTATACATAAACAATAAATTAAAAACGGTTTACCAAGTCAATCAACACTCTAAGCTACAATCAACATGGCTACGATGATCTTGTGATGACGTCGCATTTTATTCGATAAGTTTTTTTTTTTCAAATTATTTAATTATATAAATTTTTGTGTGTGTTACACTATATAACATATATTTTTAGTTTTATTTTTTTGAATTATGCAATTATAATTATTATTTTTTTTAAATTTTTGTTTACTAATTATTTCTATATAGAATAATAGCGTTAATTACGCGCATAGTTACTCGACAGGTTTTTTTTCGTAGTTTGTTCATATATCGGTTAAATGATATTTCCAAATATAGAAATGATTTGTAAAGATGTCGTGTGTATTAGTATAAGACACTAAACCATTAACCACTAGTTCCTATATTTTATAATATTGTTATAATTATGGTTTTCTTCGATTTTCACTATTTTATTTTTTTTTTGTTTTTTTTCTAATAAATTCAATAATTGAATGGTATTAATGGAGTCATTTGCGGTTTATTTTTCTTTTGGTCAATTTACGATTTTGCATTATGTTACTCCGCTTTGTGTTTGATTTTTCAGATATGGAATAAACGGTACAGGAGAATGGAACCTAGGTGAGTTAGTGTTGGATGAATCGGGTGTAGTTTCACGGTGTAGTTTCGAGGTGTATTTTCAAAATGTAGTTTTTCTGTCCCTTCTACGGTCTTTCAAGACTTGGTTATGTTTCAACAAACCCCACGCCAACCCTGAGTATGTAGCCGGCTCAATATGACCGTGTTGAAACCTCTGACTTAGTAAATTCTGTTAACGATTCCCAAAAGGTCTTCGTTACAGCCTTTAAATTATTTAACAAAGAGGGGGATGACGAAATGCGAAAACATATATTCCAACACTATATGGGTCAAGATGCCTATAATATCATCTGCGACAAACTAGCTCCAATCAAACCAAATGAAAAATCATTCGAGGAAATAGTGAAAATGTTAAAAAACTACTACGAACCGACCCCATTAGAAATAGTGGAGAGCTACAAATTCCATCTCCGCAAACAACGAGAAGGGGAATCGGTAAATGAATTTGCTACGGCCTTACGGAAAATTTCCATCAACTGTAATTTTGGTCAGTTTTTAGAAACAGCTTTAAGGAATCAATTTGGTTTTGGGCTCGCAAACAAAAACATTCAATCAAGGCGTTTAGAATCGGACAATTTGAAGCTGGATACTGCCATAAAAACAACTCAAGCAATGGAATTATCAGCAATAGGAGGTGCTGCTTTACATACAACCACACAGCTCGCAGTAAATTTTGTTAAAGGTAAACAATACAATAAAAATTCTAATTTTGATAAAGATAAGATTAAGTTAAGTAAAATAAATACAAATAAAGTTCTTAAATGTTATCGATGTGGCTGTGGAGTCACATTTGGCAAATAAATGCAAGCATGTTAACTCCATATGCAGATTCTGTAAATAAAAGGACATTTGTCAAGTGTGTGCCTCAAAATCGCATCGAAAAGAACTAGTGAAACTAATAAGAAGGATCAAGCAAATTTTTTAGAGGAAGAAGAACCACAGGGTGATTCAGAAAATAATTTTGATGAACTTTTTAATATTGATGGTAAAGAAAACCAAACTAAATCAAAAAAAAATTACGTACAAAATAATTCAGTAGTTAGTTTTAATGATGATCCGAAAATTAAATCAAAATTTGTTATAACTTTAGAGGTGGATGATAAAAAAATTAAATTTGAAATTGATAGTGGTTCCCCAGTTGGTTTAATTAAAGAAAACTTAAAAAAAAGTATTTTGATCATAAAGAAGTTACAAAGTCCGAGATAAATTTAATTAGTTATTGTAATTCAAAAATAAATGTTATCGGTTATATTGTTGTCAAAGTCAGGGTTGATGGGCATACAAAAAATTTAAAGTTATACGTGGTTCAATCCGATAAACACCCATTGTTAGGACGAGAATGGTTGCGCGAAATAAATTTTAATTGGAATAAAATTTTTAATAACCGTCTAAGCGTAGGTGAAGTTTCGTTTTGCGAATCAGAGAGTATTTTGCGCTCATCGAATTTAGATAATTCAATCGAGAATATCATGTTAAAATATCCTAATATTTCCGATAAGTCGATCGGTAAAATAAACGGTATTCAAGTTAGATTGACACTTAAACCTGACACAATTCCGAAATTTTGCAAAGCTCGTCCGGTTCCGTTTTCGATGAAAGGTCGAGTGGGAAGAGAATTGTCTGAGTTAGTAGACAATGGTGTTTTAGTAAAAGTGGATTACAGTCGTCGGGCGACACTGATAGTCCCAGTTCCTAAAGCAAATAATAAAATACGTATTTGCGGAGATTATAAAATCACCGTGAACCCCAATTTAATTGTAGATGAACATCCATTGCCGACTATTGAGGAGTTATTTTCATCAATGGCGGGAGGAGACAAATTTACAAAGATAGATTTAACTAAGGCTTTTTTGCAACTTGAAATAGTACCCGAAGACCGTGAAGTCTTAACATTAAATACGCATAAAGGCCTCTATACTCCTACACGGTTAATGTATGGAATTGCGTCTGCACCTGCGATATGGCAACGCCATATCGAACAGATATTACAAGATATTCAAGGTGTGACAGTTTTTTTGGATGACATTAAGATTACGGGACCAAACGATGATTCTCACCTTGAAAGAGTAAATGAAGTATTGAACAGGTTAAATCATTACAATATGAGAATAAACTTGGATAAATGCGAATTTTTCAAGGATAACATTCAATACTGTGGATACACGCAGAGAAAAGATATGGTTGCAGAATGATCACAGCGAAAAAGGTTTGTTCCTTAATATAATAGTATCTTTACTGTAAAAATAGTTAGTTATCACAACAATTCTATAGTTTTCTAAATGATAATAGTGAACATTAAATAACTGTAGAAATCATATTATTGTTTAAATTTTTGTCCTACATTATTACTACAACTATTAGTTGCTACAAAGCTAAAATGACAGTGACAATAATGTAATCAAACAACGATTATTATTGTTGCAACCACTTGGTGCTTGTTTATGGTTTCTGTGATGTTAAAGTTGTTTGTAAGACTTATCCTGCAACCCTAATTTGCCGCAAGAAAAATATATTTAGTGATCCAAAATAAGATGTTCGCTAATAGCTTATAGTAAATGTTTAATAAACTGTAAGTGAGTCCAGTCATAGAACCACCTGAATTTTGCTTTTAACAAATAGTGTTACTGTATAAAAAATAACAGAAAAGTAATATAATTAATTGTTAGTTGAATGTGTAGTGTATATTATCATAATAAACAACGCATTTAAATATGTACAGTTTATTTAGAATTGTACCTGCAAATTAGTGTAAGAAAGTGTTAGAACATCTTTGCGGCCGCATGGATATACATAACATGGAAGTAAAGTAAGTAAACTAATTTAGATATGAGTGTGTGTATGTGGCTTTAGTAGCTTTACGCGTATACAGTTATAGTTCCTTAATGTATTAATTACATCACATTTTCATGTGTTTCAGCATGGATAGACTAGAACGAATTCCAATGACCATATTATAATTTTAACAAATATGTAAATCGTTGTTCCAATCATGTTTATGAGTTATATATTCAGGACGATCATATTTATGATTGTATCAACAATGTCGTTGTTGTAACAATATAATATGTTCATTGCGCCCTCATAGGAAAACGTCAAACTTCACTTGAATGATATCAGTATTACTTAAAACCTTCAAGAGTTCAGTAGTGTTTTTTTATTGTGCTTTTTTTAAATAAATTTATCGTAAGTGATTCATTTTTCCTTTTTAAAATAATTAAAAACAGTTAATCAAAAACCCCTGAATTTGTTTTTCTAATTTATTTTAATTAACATGCAAAATTAATACGATAATATTACAAGTGTTAGTATACGTACGGTTGTTCAACACATTTTCAAGCAATGTCATCGACAGTTCTACAACACATTTGAACGATCACGTTATATTTATAATAACCATTTTATGATTGGCCAAACTTGTTTATGAAGGTATTATTATTACAGTAATTTTTTTCTTAAATATTAAATTGTTGGGCTCGCTTAGTAAAATGAAAGGTTTTAAATTGATTAAAACTACCTTTGCAAACACTAAGGATATTGTTGGTGTAACTTTTAATGCTGTAGATGATTTTAATTTATTTGTAGAAGCAGGTATGATTGTATTATTAAAAAAAAAAACTTTAAACTAATGAAATTGTCACTTTATTGTAAGAGACGGTACGGTGGGTTAATTATGAAATTTTATATGATTTACAATTTTCAGTTAGGAAAGCCTACAATTTGGAATCCGAATCTGAAATTGTTGTGTACTCTCAGGATTTTGTTGTAAAGGAAGAGATTTTTGCGGATTTTTTTGCACAGTTTATTGCTTCACCAGACTTTGTTTTGGATATTAAATTATCAAGTAAAAATTGAATATAATATATGTACATAAAAACACACTAAAAAGCTTTTTCGGTAGGTCAAAGAGTGCTTTCAGTATTAACACCGACCGAATCGGTAGTTGATTTAAACGAACCTTCGACGATTGTGTTGGATTCTCACGCTATTATAACGGAACCCATAGTTCGCACAATATCCTGCCTTGGTTAAACTGAATTTGTTAACTTTAGAGACGAAAACGCTATATTTATACAAACCAATTTTTTACAACAATTGCCTACGACTGAAGTAATTATCATTGTTTTCAATTATTTAAAATTCTGGAGAAATAAATATTTTTCAATTATATTAGGATATAAGAAATATAGATGACGTCCATTTATCGTTAACATCATACCAAAACGGAACCTTGGAGAATCGCGAGCGCATAAATATTGCAAAAGCTGTTATATGCTACGTGTTGAAGCAAAATAAATCAAAAATGTAAGTTTGTTTACGCCGACTCAAAACATACAATTGCTTAGAAATAAAAAAAAAACGAAAACATAAATTAGTATGTATGTATCTTTAAAGTTTCTTTGCTCATTGCTATGTTTTGCATTTTATTCATTAATTTGTTAACTGTTTTACTATGTTTATGCTATTTTCAGACTCACAAGAGACGATTTTTTACAATTAACGCAGTCAATAGTAGATATTTTTTCCTTTTGAAGTAAAAGAAACGTACTATGTTCCATTTCGAAAAGGACACCTAGCTAAAGGGAAATTATACAATGCTTACAATAACTATCGATCTCGCCTCAGTGCAGCAGGAGTCATAAATAGAAGAATTAAATCAAAATCGCAGGACAATCAGAGTAAGTAATATAAATATAGTTTAGCAAAGTTTATAGCAAAAATAAAGTCAAATTATTATATAATAATGGTTTCTCGAAAAGTTTCAAGTGTAAATCAAGGAAACTTAAACATACCAGAACATACATTAGCTAGTGAAGAGGCAAATATTACAACTGATGTTCAAATTTTGCAATCAGGAGCTGCCGAATGGCAAATAATATTAGCAAAGTGGAAAAGTACACATGTATTCAGGCATAAAGAGCTTGAAAATCAAAACTTTACAACCCTGGAATGTTTAGAAAAATATGCGGTTCTTTCGAATGAAAAAAGTCACGAGCTGGTAAGTCGTCAAAATTAAATATTAAGTAATATTTTTAAACTATAATGTCCTCTATTTTTCAGTTTGAAATTGATTTTAAAATTTTATATCCCTCATCTAAATCCATTAGTGATTGGAAATTGTTCTATTGCCAAGTTATTACAAAGGCAGAAAAATTGAAAGATGTTAAAGAAATATTAGCAAATATTGAGAGCGCGGAAGAAGAAGGTTAATTGAAATGAACGAGTTTTTTAATAATGAATTAATAATTGTAAATTATTATAATTATATTTCAGACTCAAAACTTGCTTTGACGTTTATGATAATTCCCTACCTTTTACCGAGCTCTAGACGATCGAGTAAACTTGAAGTGCAAAGATCTTTTATTCAATATTGCCAGGTAATAAAAAAACTCAACTTCATCATCAATTTCTCATAATTAATCATTGTTTTTTTACTATAGAATATTCTCGAAGCGGACGACGAAACCAGAGAAAAATAAAACGATTGAAGTTTGAAAGCCAGCCTAAAATATATCTCATCGGTGACTCTCAACACAATTTTTTGTAGAAGTACAATTTTTTTCCATACATAAGGAAGTTCAAGAAGTTCTTAGTTCTGATGGACAAACTATCCTCAAAACTTTGGATTTTTCCGTGGCTACGATGCCTTTGCGAGAAATGTTTGGTGTTCTTTTTCAAAAAACAAGCTTTTTGCTTGAAACTATATCCTACATTATTTCCTTAAAAACTCGTGATCAAGCTGTAACTTATAATTTAATTCAAAGTGCACTCTGGAAAAACAAAAAAGATGAACAGTTTTCACAATGCTTTGATAATAGTGTATTATATTTGCCTCTATTAGTTTATTTTGATGAATTTGAGCCTGATAATGTTCTAGGATCCCATGCTGGGTCACAGAAAATTGGCGGGGTCTATATAAAAATTCCTTGTATTCCCGAGTACCTACAGTCTAAACTTTCCCATATATTTGTTGCAATGTTATTATTTTCTGAGGATAGAAAAAAATTCGGAAATACTAGCGTATTTTCAGGATTCATCGCAGAGCTTAATTATTTGCAAACTACAGGAATTGAACTCAAAAACAAAATACCATATGGTCTTAGAAATTTAAATAGGGTCAAAATTATTCCTACATTAATTCTTGGGGACAATATCGGGCTTAATACGATTCTTGGATTTTCAGAGAGTTTCTCTAGTAACTTTTACTGCCGCTTTTGCAAACTGAATCGTAATATTATGAAATTTAGTATTAAAGAAAATGTTGAAATGATGCGAAATCCTGAGAATTATGACTATGATCTTGCATTAAATGATTTTAAGGTTACTGGCGTGAAAGAAAATTCGGTTTTTAACCGTATTAATAATTTTCATGTAACACAAAATTATTGCGTAGATGTCATGCATGACCTATTGGAAGGGGTTTGCCATTACGAACTAATATTTATTCTAAATCGTTTTATAAATGACTATAAATTCTTTTCATTAGAACAATTGAACTACAGAATGCTTACTTTCGACTACGGTCCTATATACAGCAGAAACAAACCTCCTATATTAAACTCAGATTCACTAAAAATAAATAAATTAAAGCTATCTGCTTCTGAGATGTTAGTTTTTTTCAAGTGCATCTCATTGATGATTGGTGATTTAGTTCTTGAATGTGAAGAATGGTCATTATACATACTTTTAAGGCAGATAGTTTATATTTGTTGTGAATCAGATTCAATTCAAGATGGAATAGTCGAACATTTACAAGAATTGGCGTGTGAACATAATCGTTTATACTTAAAACTTACAAAAAGTACACTAAAACCCAAATTTCATAATATGCAACATTACGCAAATATTATGAGCAAAATTGGTCCTTTGAAACATATCTCATCAATGAGATTTGAATCGGTACATAAAGTTTTGAAGTATATAAGCAATAGATCTAACAATAAAATTAATATCTTTAGGACAATTTTTATTAAGTACCAAATAAAGCTTCTAGATTTGTTCATAAATTACAACGATGTTATAGACGCGAGAGTTAAATCAGGCCCTGCAACAATTTATCATAATATGAACAGCCCTCTACAAAAATATGGTATTGTTTCAGCTCTTTCGACTTATAATTTTTATTTTATATTTTTACTTTATTGAAAAATAATTATTGGTTTTTTTTTCTTTTGTTGAATTGATATTGTGCAAACTGTGTTTTATGGTGAAATCTCTTAACTGCGGGGACATGTGATGCAATCGGAAGCGATTCCGAGAAGTAATTCTCGGCAAATATCGGAAAATGAGTTGCGTTGAGAAAATGCGTTGAGTAAATTGTCACTGAATTTGCTTGGTGCGGATGGCGGTTTGGAAGGACAAGAAAAATGGTTCTTGTAAGATAATGGGAATAATGATGTGGTTTGCGCTTGCATACAAGCTGCGACGGAGGACCTCGAAGCCTTACAATACAAATTGTTACCACTGGCTGGAGTGAAACTGTGATCATGAACGGTGAAGCTGCAGATTATATGCAGTTTATCTTTGTTTTTATTTTTAACATATTAAACCACCTCTTCTTACACAATCTGTTATGAATGAGCTCTTGCTCAAAATAGATTGTGTAAGTAAGGGGTTGGTTCCTAACCAAAATTTATGTAAATAGACAAATAAACAAATAAACAAATATACTGTGTCGTATCTCCAATACGAAAATATCCTATTTAAACCCGGTATGGTTGAATATGTTGGTGAATACGAAGATGATATTCCATTATTTGGTTTAATCAGGTACATTTGTTCGATAGACCGTTCGTACTACTTATGTCTTCAAAGACTTTTAAATCACGGAATTGATTCACATTTTCATACTTTTCGGGTTGAATACGAGAACTATTTCTTTTCTGTGAAGGTGGACTCATTAGAATCCAATTATATTGGGTACATTTGTGTAACGAAAAATAATATTAAATTTTTAAATTAATACAAATATTGGTAATTAATAATACCGCATAATGTAGCAGATTTATAATAACTGGTTTTATACATTTATTAGAAATGAGGTTAGTTTTTATTATTCATTTAGATTTAGTTATGTCCACGTACGACAAATTAATGTATATAGGTACTATATTATTTAAATATTATTTAATAAAATTATTCATTAAACATCAATGTGTATTATTTCGACAATTATTTTTAAAACAATGATTTTTAGTGCAATCATATTAAAATTAACAAAGTCGTGCGCTAAGAATATGATAGCATCCCGTATATAATGTTTTCTGCAACAAAATTGGGTGACAAACCACACTGTAGTGACTAACATACAACGTTTGTTACAATATTACTCCTAAAAACCAAATGGTAGTATCGAACAAATAATGCTCTCTGCAACAAAAGCAACTCAAGAACTACATGATTCCAGCCAACATATAATGTTCTCTGCAATAAAAGTTCCCCATCAACAACATGGTGCCGACCAACATATAATGTTCTCTCCAACAGAAAATGTATTGATTGTTACAACCAATATATAGTTATTTACATGATGGCAACAATAAAAAACCCAATCATTACATTATGCTCTTCAAATATTATTGCATCAACCATATTTTTTTTCTGCGTGTATATGGTTGATGAATTCGGAATCCACAAAATGAAAGAGAAAATCGATGCCATCCAAAACTTGGCCATTTCACAGAATAAGGATCAAATACGTGCTTATGTGGGATTGGTAAATTATTACGGGAGATTCTTTAAAGATTTAAGTACAGTGTTGTACCCTATTAATAATTTGATGAAAAATGACGTTAAATTCTTTTGGAATAAAGATTGTCAAAAGTCGTTTCAATTAGTTAAATCAGAGATGCAAAGTGAACATTTTTTGGTGCATTATGACCCAAATTTGACATTACTGCTAGCAACTGATGCCTCTCCTTAAGGGGTGGGTGCGGTTTTAAGTCATCGATTTCCGGATGGTTCGGAAAAGCCAATTCAGTATGCCTCACAAACATTGAATGCTACTCAACAGAGGTACCCTCATATTGATAAGGAAGCTTATGCTATTGTTTACGGGATTCGAAAGTGTATTCAATACGTCTACGGACGGAAGTTTATATTAATTACAGATAATAAACCAATTACACAAATATTAGTTCCCAATAAAGGATTACCAACATTATGTGCTACGCGTATGCAACATTACGCAATTTTCTTAGAATCGTTTGATTACGAGATCCGTTATCGGGATACAAAACACGCGAATGTTGATGCATTGTCTAGACTTCCAACTACAGACGCTACAAATCAACCGGATGAAATCGATATAATTGAACTAAGCATGATAGAAACTTTACCGGTGACTGTCGAAGAATTAGGCAAATATACATATTCGGATAAGAGTATCCATAAACTGATTGAAGGTCTTAAAAATGGTCGTGAATTGGATAGTCGCGATAGATTTGGAATTAATCAATCAGAATTTACACTTCAAAAAGAGTGCTTGCTGCGAGGTATTCGAGTTTACATACCAAACGAATTGCGGAAAAGGGTTTTGGATGAATTACATTCCACATATTTTGGAATAGTTAGGATGTAGAGCATAGCGAGAGGGTATTGCTGGTGGCCCAATATCGATAAGGATATAGAGTGCATTGTTCGAAATTGCCCGGATTGTAGTGTCATACAATCCAACCCTCCAAGAACTGTACCACATTGCTGGAATCCGACCGACACACCATTTGAACGAGTTCATTGTGACTTTGCAGGTCCTTTTAAAGGGAAATATTTTTTCATTTTGGTCGATGCATATTCGAAATGGCCTGAAATTCGATTAATAAAGAATATCACTACCGAAATTACTATCAAGAACCTTCGAGAAATTTTTAGTACATTTGGTATACCATCGATTTTTGTTACCGATCACGGTACTCAATTTACTTCACAAGAATTCCAACATTTCTTAAAAATGAATGGAATTAAGCATAGAATGGAAGCACCATACCATCCATCTACAAATGGACAGGCAGAGCGGTATGTCCAGACCATTAAAGCGAAATTAAAGTCGTTAAATTGCGAGACCGACAAAGAGTTTCATACAGCCCTATGCAATATACTGTTAACTTACCGTAAAACGATACATCCGGCTACGGGAAAAACACCATCTATGCTAGTTTTTAAGAGACAAATACGATCTAGAATCGATCTCATGATACCTTCAAATTCAAAACAAGGGGAAGAGATACTCCATAAGTTTAGGAAATTGAATATCGGGGATCGAGTTATTGTAAGGGAATACATCTCTAACACTATTAAGTGGAAATATTATTGAAAGATTAGGTAGTTTACATTACATCATACATCTTGATGATGGCAGGAAGTGGAAAAGACATATTAATCAAATGCGATTGGTTGGACCATATGCAGGTTCAGAGGATCAAAATGGATTTTCAAATGGTTTAAAGGAGTCTGATAATATCGTTAGTCTTCTTCCAAAAAGTTCGGTGTTTGAGGATACTGAACCTGGTGATATGTTACCCGTTACAATCTTTGACAATCAGAAATTGATTAAAAACAATGATAATATTGCTGATAATGTTGAACAAAATATTTTCGATTCAGATATTAGAATTGTGCCAAACAAAACTTGATAAGATTATAGATAAGAGTAATAATATTGAAAGTAGCAAAATAATTGAACAAGCAACACGGAGATCGAACCGGGTAATTAAAAAACCTATGAAATTGAACTTATAAAATAATCATCGTATTATTAAATTATTAATATTATATTTTATGTTATGTTAAAATGTATATTAGTTTAAGAGATTTAAAGATGTAAATTAAATGTAAATTTTACGAGGGGAAGAGCTGTTATATATGTTCATTGGACCAAAGTGTTACTTCAACCTTAAATTGTTAGTTCAACCTTAAATGTTAGTTCAACCTTAAATTGTTAGTTCAACTTTTAGAAATATGAGTTACGTCAGAAAGGGAAGAAGATAGGAGAGTCCTTCCGGTCATGTAACAATGAAGATATACACGGTCTTCCCTGGTTAACAATAAATAATGTACTTCGAATGAATTAATAAAATAAATTATAACCATAATCATAAAATACAAAATAATACAAGTGTTTGATTCAGTGACTGTTCTTATTATTAAATAAATATACAAATACATAATACTTATCCAAAGACACAAATACATTTTATACTGTGCCAAAATCACCAAAAATGTTTAAAATAATTAAAACCAACAAAAATTTTTATACAAGCCGTCTCGTTCGCTCCTTATGCTTCAATTCCACTGTGAATCAAAGTTTGTCAGTAAAAATAACTTGAGATGAAAATATAAAATCGGTGGTTGTGTGAACGAGACACACAACGGAGTCAATCAAGTTTTTACTTACAAAAAATGTGTATCTGAGGTCGAAATTAAAAAAAAAGTATCAAATCGAGAACATTTTATGGCTATCCAACTAATACATATACATAAATATTGTGTACCGATGAAAAATATTTCTCGCACACGCTGATAATTTTAATTGTATGGCATTTTTATGGGAAAGATTTTTTTAAATTTTGTATTTAATGACGGAAATAATTTGAATAAAATAATTCTGATATGAGTATTAGTAATAATTAAATTTTTAGATTATTTTGAAACGTGAAAATAATCGAATTAACACTAATACCTACTTAATTTTTCTAATAATTCTTGGTTATTCTAGGTTATGTTTTTGTTTGCTGTCAAAACACTAAGGCAATTTTAAAGTTTGTAATTTTTATGGTAAAGTCTAATGTGTGATCGAAAATATTTGAAAAAATAATTCTGATCTGAGTATTAATAATAATTAATTTTTTAGATTATTTTGAACCGTAAAAATACTCGAATTAACACTAATTCATAATTTTTTTAAATAATTCTTGGTTATGTTTTTGTTTGCTGTCAAGATGTATCCATAAAATTTGCTATAAAAAAAAAAATAACAAAATACTTTATCTTTGTCTCTCTGATGGATTTTTTTTTTGTCTTCTTCCAACTTTAAGTCAGCTCAGTCAATTTTTCACTGTGGAATTGGGGCTTAACACAGATCCTATCAAAAAAATATACGATATATTTATTTATGTATTGGTATTTATATATCAGTATTTGAACAGATTTTTTCGTAGAATTATAGCAAAACCAACAAAAATGTTTATACAAGCCAAACAGTACAAACACTTAAGATATAAAAAAGTACGCTAAGGTGTAGTATTAGTGTTGCGTATAAAATAAACCAGAAAATATCCATACACAAAACAAATAAGTATAATTGATAGATTCATCGAAACTAAAGTATTTTATGAAAAAATCTGTTCAAATACCATATACCAAATACCAATGCCTAAATAAATATAGTGTACATTTTTTTGATAGGATCTGTGTAAAGAGCGAACGAGACGGCTTGTATAAACATTTTTGTTGGTTTTGATTATAGACATTTGTGTTAGTTTTGTGTATATAGTATATACTTTCTGATTTATTTTATACGCATGACTAATACTACGCATTAGCGTACTATTTATATCTGTGTACTGTTTGGCTTGTATAAACATTTTTTTTGGTTTTGACTGTGCGCATAAACAGTGATGTCGTTGTACTACTATCGGAGTATTTGTACTACTTTTTGAAATGGTGTACTATTGTACTCCTCAATTGCGAAAAGTACTACTTTTTTCGTTCTGGGGTGAGATGTTGTAACCATCACGTTTTTCGCTTCGATGCATTTTCGATGGAATAACGGTATTTTAGAACCAAATTGTTTTAAAATTTTAGATTTTTAACAAAGCAGTACAGTTATTCTATCGAAAATGCATCGAAGCGAAAAACGTGATGGTTACAACATCTCACCCCTGCACTGAAAATTACGAAAAAGTACTACTTCAATAGACCCAACTACCAAAACTCTGTTTTGTTTGTAGGGATAAAATATCTCAATTATATTGTACAGTGGAACTTCTTTTATCCGGAACCTTCGGGGAATTAAATTTCCGAATAATCGAATTTTCCGGACATTCGAGGTCTTTATTTATTTATTTTTATTTATTTATTTAATCACGAAGGTTTTCTCCATGTTATACACTAGATTTTGAGCGTATAAGCTCATTTATAATGTAGTGTACAGCAAATGATGAACCACATAATTAACAAATTATGTATTAAAAAACAAAATTTAATGGTTTTTAGCCAGGGTCACAACACCTCACAAATGCTGGATGGGAGCGCCCCGAAATCTTGCATTACAAAATCATGCAAGTACAAAATCTTGCATTTAATAAAAATCTTGCATTACAAAATCTTGCAAATCCAAAATCTTGCAAATCCAAAATCTTGCAAATCCAAAATCTTGCTTTACAAAATCTTGCAGTTTTAATTATTAATTTCAACATAATCTTGCTTTTCCTAAAAGTTTATAAATTCTCAATTATAAATTTAAATACACACTTAAGTGATTTTCGAGTATTTATTTATTTTAATTTCATCAATTAAAAACACATACATGGCTATTAAAAATAAAATAAAATTATAAATTAATAGGCAACATTAAAAATAAAGAAACATAACATAAAATAAATTATATGGCAATTTAAAAAAGTATCATGTTGTGCGCGATTCTCTTTAAAAAATCAGTCTTACAGATTTTTTCCCTTTTTTTAAGAATCCGTTTAATTTTTTTATTTTTAATTATTGTTTTTCTTTTCTTTGGAAGGCGTTCTCCGGATGTACGTGTAGCTTTTGACCCACTTTTGTTTTTATATATGTTTATGAGGTGGAAAATGCAACTTTGATTAGATTAAATTATATTCATATCATAACACAGTGTAGTTTTAAATCTTGCATATAAGAATTTCCCGTACATTTATAGAATCGCGCGCGCGATTCTATAAATGTACGGGAAATTCTTATATGCAAGATTTTTGGTGCAAGATTATGTAATGCAAGATTTTGTAATGCAAGATTTTGTAATGCAAGATTTTGTACTTGCATGATTTTGTAATGCAAGATTTTATAATGCAAGATTTTGTAATGTAAGATTTTGTATTGCAAGATTATGTATTGCAAGATTATGGGGCTAACCCATGCTGGATGTTTCTCCGTTTAGATTCTGCTTGAATACTCTTCCTACTCGCCGTCAAAGGACCGCGGCAAGGACATCATCGATTAAACGGATTAACAGCGGCATAACTCGCAATTTGAAATAAAAATTGTGAAAAAATTCAATAAATTTACTAAAGAAAAAAGTTTGAAGTCCTACTGACTTGAAAGTCAAAGCCAACTCTCTTACAAAAACGCGAGCCAAAGGTCTCTTATAAAAACGCAATATTACAGTATAATATTTTTAGAAATAATGTTTTTTATACAAAAATTATGAGAGAGAATAAAATCCGAAAAAAAAATAAAAAAAAATTTTTTTTTTATATTTTTTTCTGATTTTTTTTTGTTCTTTTGTTTCGTCCGGATTATAGAAGTTCCGAATAACAGAAGTCCGGATAAACGAAGTTTCACTGTATATGCTGAGAGTTGAGTCGAGTTTAATCCTAATTTAACTCTCACGAGTGTGAAGTTTGTCCTAAATTTGTCCTAACTTTTTTCACTTGAGAATGTATTCGTTAATTAAATTAAATCTCTCGTTATTATGAAATTTTTTTTAAAGTTTGAGATTTTTAATATTACCTGAACAAACAACATTTAAAAAAACTATTTATAATTTTTCAACTTCAAACAATAAAAAATATTTTATTTTAAGCGGAAAATAGAATCGGTTTATCTATAAAATATATACAAAAACACACTATCAACCAATGGTTAGTAATGTCGTAACAAGAGCAATTCGTGAGAATTCCGCTGTATCGAGAATTGGTCATTAGTCAAGTAGTCTTTAATATAAGATATGGTCTATAAGTAGTCTTTATGGTTCGCAAGCTCTTGCCTCGAGTACCATTGAATTCTTTAACATTTTTCCACCGAATGTTAGAAGTGATCCTTATGGAAGATTCGCAAGAACTTATCGCATAGCGTTGGATTCGTTGAAGTTCTCTCTACTGTTCGTGTGATTTTCGAAACCATGACGGTAATTCGGGTTATGGTCTTTAGAAGTGATCCTTACGGCAGATTCGCGAGCACTTATCGCATAGCGTTGGATTCGTTGTAGTTTTCTCTACGGTTCGTGTGATTTTCGAAAATTTTCCATGACGCTATTTCGGGTTATGGTCCTTATAAGTGATCTTTATGGCAGATTCGCGAGCACTTATCGCATAGCGTTGGATTCGTTGTACTTTTCTCTACGGTTCGTGTGATTTTCGAAAATTTTCCATGACGCTATTTCGGGTTATGGTCCTTAGAAGTGATCCTTATGGCAGATTCGCGAGCACTTATCGCATAGCGTTGGATTCGTTGAAGTTCTCTCTACGGTTCGTGTGATTTTCGAAAATTTTCCATGACGCTATTTCGGGTTATGGTCCTTAGAAGTGATCCTTATGGCAGATTCGCGAGCACTTATCGCATAGTGTTGGATTCGTTGAAGTTCTCTCAACGGTTCGTGTGATTTTCGAAAATTTTCCATGACGCTATTTCAGGTTATGGTCCTTAGAAGTGATCCTTATGGCAGATTCGCGAGCACTTATCGCATAGCGTTGGATTCGTTGTAGTTTTCTCTACGGTTCGTGTGATTTTCGAAAATTTTCCATGACGCTATTTCGGGTTATGGTCTTAAGAAGTGATCCTTATAGAAGATTTGCGAGCACTTAACGCATAGCGTTGGATTCGTTGAAGTTCTCTCTACGGTTCGTGTGATTTTCGAAAATTTTCCATGACGCTATTTCGGGTTATGGTCCTTAGAAGTGATCCTTATGGCAGATTCGCGAGCACTCATCGCATAGTGTTGGATTCGTTGAAGTTCTCTCAACGGTTCGTGTGATTTTCGAAAATTTTCCATGACGCTATTTCGGGTTATGGTCCTTAGAAGTGATCCTTATGGCAGATTCGCGAGCACTTATCGCATAGCGTTGCATTCGTTGAAGTTCTCTCTACGGGTCTTATGATTTTCGAAAATTTTCCATGACGCTATTTCGGGTTATGGTCTTAAGAAGTGATCCTTATGGCAGATTCGCGAGCATTTATCGCATAGCGTTGGATTCGTTGAAGTTCTCTCAACGGTTCGTGTAATTTTCGAAAATTTTCCATGACGCTATTTCGGGTTATGGTCTTTAGAAGTGATCCTTATGGCAGATTCGCGAGCATTTATCGCATAGCGTTGGATTCGTTGAAGTTCTCTCTACGGTCCGTATGATTTTCGAAAATTTTCCATGACGCTATTTCGGGTTATGGTCCTTAGAAGTGATCCTTATGGCAGATTCGCGAGCACTCATCGCATAGTGTTGGATTCGTTGAAGTTCTCTCAACGGTTCGTGTGATTTTCGAAAATTTTCCATGACGCTATTTCGGGTTATGGTCCTTAGAAGTGATCCTTATGGCAGATTCGCGAGCACTTATCGCATAGCGTTGGATTCGTTGAAGTTCTCTCTACGGGTCTTATGATTTTCGAAAATTTTTCATGACGCTATTTCGGGTTATGGTCTTAAGAAGTGATCCTTATGGCAGATTCGCGAGCATTTATCGCATAGCGTTGGATTCGTTGCAGTTCTCTCAACGGTTCGTGTAATTTTCGAAAATTTTCCATGACGCTATTTCGGGTTATGGTCTTTAGAAGTGATCCTTATGGCAGATTCGCGAGCATTTATCGCATAGCGTTGGATTCGTTGAAGTTCTCTCTACGGTCCGTATGATTTTCGAAAATTTTCCATGACGCTATTTCGGGTTATGGTCCTTAGAAGTGATCCTTATGGCAGATTCGCGAGCACTTATCGCATAGCGTTGGATTCGTTGAACTTCTCTCAACGGTTCGTGTGATTTTCGAAAATTTTCCATGACGCTATTTCGGGTTATGGTCCTTAGAAGTGATCCTTATAGCAGATTCGCGAGCACTTATCGCATAGTGTTGGATTCGTTGAAGTTCTCTCTACGGTTCTTATGATTTTCGAAAATTTTCCATGACGCTATTTCGGGTTATGGTCCTTAGAAGTGATTCTTATGGCAGATTCGCGAGCACTTATCGCACAGCGTTGGATTCGTTGAAGTTCTCTCTACGGTTCGTGTGATTTTCAAAAATTTTCCATGACGCTATTTCGGGTTATGGTCTTTAGAAGTGATCCTTATGGCAGATTCGCGAGCACTTATCGCATAGCGTTGGATTCGGTGAAGTTCTCTCAACGTTTCGGGTGATTTTCGAAAATTTTCCATGACGCTATTTCGGGTTATGGTACTTAGAAGTAATCCCTATGGCAGATTCGCGAGCACTTATCGCATAGCGTTGGATTCGTTGAAGTTCTCTCTACGGTTCGTGTGATTTTCAAAAATTTTCCATGACGCTATTTCGGGTTATGGTCTTTAGAAGTGATCCTTATGGCAGATTCGCGAGCACTTATCGCATAGCGTTGGATTCGGTGAAGTTCTCTCAACGTTTCGGGTGATTTTCGAAAATTTTCCATGACGCTATTTCGGGTTATGGTACTTAGAAGTAATCCCTATGGCAGATTCGCGAGCACTTATCGCATAGCGTTGGATTCGTTGAAGTTCTCTCTACGGTTCGTATGATTTTCGAAAATTTTCCATGACGCTATTTCGGGTTATGGTCTTTAGAATTGATCCTTATAGCAGATTCGCGAGCACTTATCGCATAGCGTTGGATTCGTTGAAGTTCTCTCTACGGTTCGTACGATTTTCGAAAATTTTCCATGACGCTATTTCGGGTTATGGTCCTTAGAAGTGATCCTTATGGCAGATTCGCGAGCACTTATCGCATAGTGTTGGATTCGTTGAAGTTCTCTCTACGGTTCGTATGATTTTCGAAAATTTTCCATGACGCTATTTCGGGTTATGGTCTTTAGAATTGATCCTTATAGCAGATTCGCGAGCACTTATCGCATAGCGTTGGATTCGTTGAAGTTCTCTCTACGGTTCGTACGATTTTCGAAAATTTTCCATGACGCTATTTCGGGTTATGGTCCTTAGAAGTGATCCTTATGGCAGATTCGCGAGCACTTATCGCATAGCGTTGGATTCGTTGAAGTTCTCTCTACGGTTCGTGTGATTTTCAAAAATTTTCCATGACGCTATTTCGGGTTATGGTCTTAAGAAGTGATCCTTATGGCAGATTCGCGAGCACTTATCGCATAGTGTTGGATTCGTTGAAGTTCTCTCTACGGTTCGTATGATTTTCGAAAATTTTCCATGACGCTATTTCGGGTTATCGTCTTTAGAATTGATCCTTATAGCAGATTCGCGAGCACTTATCGCATAGCGTTGGATTCGTTGAAGTTCTCTCTACGGTTCGTACGATTTTCGAAAATTTTCCATGACGCTATTTCGGGTTATGGTACTTAGAAGTAATCCCTATGGCAGATTCGCGAGCACTTATCGCATAGCGTTGGATTCGTTGAAGTTCTCTCTACGGTTCGTATGATTTTCGAAAATTTTCCATGACGCTATTTCGGGTTATGGTCCTTAGAAGTGATCCTTATGGCAGATTCGCGAGCACTTATCGCACAGCGTTATATTCGTTGAAGTTCTCTCTACGGTTCGTGTGATTTTCAAAAATTTTCCATGACGCTATTTCGGGTTATGATCCTTAGAAGTGATCCTTATGGCAGATTCGCGAGCACTTATCGCATAGCGTTGAATTCGTTGAAGTTCTCTTTACGGTTCGTGTGATTTTCGAAAATTTTTCATGACGCTATTTCGGGTTATGGTCCTTAGAAGTGATCCTTATGGCAGATTCGCGAGCACTTATCGCATAGCGTTGGATTCGGTGAAGTTCTCTTTACGGTTCGTGTGATTTTCGAAAATTTTCCATGACGCTATTTCGGGTTATGGTACTTAGAAGTAATCCCTATGGCAGATTCGCGAGCACTTATCGCATAGTGTTGGATTCGTTGAAGTTCTCTCTACGGTTCGTATGATTTTCGAAAATTTTCCATGACGCTATTTCGGGTTATGGTCCTTAGAAGTGATCCTTATGGCAGATTCGCGAGCACTTATCGCATAGCGTTGGATTCGTTGAAGTTCTCTCAACGGTTCGTGTAATTTTCGAAAATTTTCCATGACGCTATTTCGGGTTATGGTCTTTAGAATTGATCCTTATAGCAAATTCGCGAGCACTTATCGCATAGTGTTGGATTCGTTGAAGTTCTCTCTACGGTTCGTACGATTTTCGAAAATTTTCCATGACGCTATTTCGGGTTATGGTCTTAAGAAGTGATCCTTATAGCAGATTCGCGAGCACTTATCGCATAGCGTTGGATTCGTTGAAGTTCTCTCTACGGTTCGTGTAATTTTCAAAAATTTTCCATGACGCTATTTCGGGTTATGGTCCTTAGAAGTGATCCTTATGGCAGATTCGCGAGAACTTATCGCATAGCGTTGGATTCGTTGAAGTTCTCTCTACGGTTCGTACGATTTTCGAAAATTTTCCATGACGCTATTTCGGGTTATGGTCCTTAGAAGTGATCCTTATGGCAGATTCGCGAGCACTTATCGCATAGTGTTGGATTCGTTGAAGTTCTCTCTACGGTTCTTATGATTTTCGAAAATTTTCCATGACGCTATTTCGGGTTATGGTCCGTAGAAGTGATTCTTATGGCAGATTCGCGAGCACTTATCGCACAGCGTTGGATTCGTTGAAGTTCTCTCTACGGTTCGTGTGATTTTCAAAAATTTTCCATGACGCTATTTCGGGTTATGGTCCTTAGAAGTGATCCTTATGGCAGATTCGCGAGCACTTATCGCATAGCGTTGGATTCGTTGAAGTTCTCTCTACGGTTCGTATGATTTTCGAAAATTTTCCATAACGCTATTTCGGGTTATGGTCTTTAGAATTGATCCTTATAGCAGATTCGCGAGCACTTATCGCATAGTGTTGGATTCGTTGAAGTTCTCTCTACGGTTCGTGTGATTTTCAAAAATTTTCCATGACGCTATTTCGGGTTATGGTCCTTAGAAGTGATCCTTATGGCAGATTCGCGAGCACTTATCGCATAGCGTTGGATTCGGTGAAGTTCTCTCAACGTTTCGGGTGATTTTCGAAAATTTTCCATGACGCTATTTCGGGTTATGGTACTTAGAAGTAATCCCTATGGCAGATTCGCGAGCACTTATCGCATCGCGTTGGATTCGTTGAAGTTCTCTCTACGGTTCGTATGATTTTCGAAAATTTTCCATGACGCTATTTCGGGTTATGGTCCTTAGAAGTGATCCTTATGGCAGATTCGCGAGCACTTATCGCACAGCGTTATATTCGTTGAAGTTCTCTCTACGGTTCGTGTGATTTTCAAAAATTTTCCATGACTCTATTTCGGATTATGGTCCTTAGAAGTGATCCTTATGGCAGATTCGCGAGCACTTATCGCATAGCGTTGAATTCGTTAAAGTTCTCTTTACGGTTCGTGTGATTTTCGAAAATTTTCCATGACGCTATTTCGGGTTATGGTACTTAGAAGTAATCCCTATGGCAGATTCGCGAGCACTTATCGCATAGTGTTGGATTCGTTGAAGTTCACTCTACGGTTCGTATGATTTTCGAAAATTTTCCATGACGCTATTTCGGGTTATGGTATAGCGTTGGATTCGATGAAGTTCTCTCTACGGTTCGTGTGATTTTCAATAACCCGAAATACCGTCATGGAAAATTTTTGAAAATCACACGAACCGTAGAGAGAACTTCAACGAATCCAACGCTATGCGATAAGTGCTCGCGAATCTACCATAAGGATAACTTCTAAGGACCATAACCCGAAATAGCGTCATGGAAAATTTTCGAAAATCACACGAACCGTAGAGAGAACTTCAACGAATTCAACGCTATGCGATAAGTGCTCGCAAATCTGCCATAAGGATCACTTCTAAGGACCATAACCCGAAATAGCGTCATGGAAAATTTTCGAAAATCGTACGAACCGTAGAGAGAACTTCAACGAATCCAACGCTATGCGATAAGTTCTCGCGAATCTGCCATAAGGATCACTTCTAAGGACCATAACCCGAAATAGCGTCATGGAAAATTTTTGAAAATTACACGAACCGTAGAGAGAACTTCAACGAATCCAACGCTATGCGATAAGTGCTCGCGAATCTGCTATAAGGATCACTTCTTAAGACCATAACCCGAAATAGCGTCATGGAAAATTTTCGAAAATCACACGAACCGTAGAGAGAACTTCAACGAATCCAACGCTATGCGACAAGTGCTCGCGAATCTGCCATAAGGATCACTTCTAAGGACCATAACCCGAAATAGCGTCATGGAAAATTTTCGAAAATCATACGAACCGTAGAGAGAACTTCAACGAATCCAACACTATGCGATAAGTGCTCGCGAATCTGCCATAGGGATTACTTCTAAGTACCATAACCCGAAATAGCGTCATGGAAAATTTTCGAAAATCACACGAACCGTTGAGAGAACTTCACTGAATCCAACGCTATGCGATAAGTGCTCGCGAATCTGCCATAAGATCACTTCTAAAGACCATAACCCGAAATAGCGTCATGGAAAATTTTTGAAAATCACACGAACCGTAGAGAGAACTTCAACGAATCCAACGCTATGCGATAAGTGCTCGCGAATCTGCCATAAGGATCACTTCTAAGGACCATAACCCGAAATAGAGTCATGGAAAATTTTCGAAAATCATACGAACCGTAGAGAGAACTTCAACGAATCCAACACTATGCGATAAGTGCTCGCGAATCTGCCATAGGGATTACTTCTAAGTACCATAACCCGAAATAGCGTCATGGAAAATTTTCGAAAATCACACGAACCGTAGAGAGAACTTCAACGAATCCAACGCTATGCGATAAATGCTCGCGAATCTGCCATAAGGATCACTTCTAAGGACCATAACCCGAAATAGCGTCATGGAAAATTTTCGAAAATCATACGAACCGTAAAGAGAACTTCAACGAATCCAACGCTATGCGATAAGTGCTCGCAAATCTGCCATAAGGATCACTTCTAAGGACCATAACCCGAAATAGCGTCATGGAAAATTTTCGAAAATCGTACGAACCGTAGAGAGAACTTCAACGAATCCAACGCTATGCGATAAGTGCTCGCGTATCTGCCATAAGGATCACTTCTAAGGACCATAACCCGAAATAGCGTCATGGAAAATTTTCGAAAATCATACGAACCGTAGAGAGAACTTCAACGAATCCAACACTATGCGATAAGTGCTCGCGAATCTGCCATAGGGATTACTTCTAAGTACCATAACCCGAAATAGCGTCATGGAAAATTTTCGAAAATCACACGAACCGTTGAGAGAACTTCACTGAATCCAACGCTATGCGATAAGTGCTCGCGAATCTGCCATAAGATCACTTCTAAAGACCATAACCCGAAATAGCGTCATGGAAAATTTTTGAAAATCACACGAACCGTAGAGAGAACTTCAACGAATCCAACGCTATGCGATAAGTGCTCGCGAATCTGCCATAAGGATCACTTCTAAGGACCATAACCCGAAATAGAGTCATGGAAAATTTTCGAAAATCATACGAACCGTAGAGAGAACTTCAACGAATCCAACACTATGCGACAAGTGCTCGCGAATCTGCCATAAGGATCACTTTTAAAGACCATAATCCGAAATAGCGTCATGGAAAATTTTCGAAAATCACACGAACCGTAGAGAGAACTTCAACGAATCCAACGCTATGCGATAAATGCTCGCGTATCTGCCATAAGGATCACTTCTAAGGACCATAACCCGAAATAGCGTCATGGAAAATTTTCGAAAATCATACGAACCGTAAAGAGAACTTCAACGAATCCAACGCTATGCGATAAGTGCTCGCAAATCTGCCATAAGGATCACTTCTAAGGACCATAACCCGAAATAGCGTCATGGAAAATTTTCGAAAATCGTACGAACCGTAGAGAGAACTTCAACGAATCCAACGCTATGCGATAAGTGCTCGCGTATCTGCCATAAGGATCACTTCTAAGGACCATAACCTGAAATAGCGTCATGGAAAATTTTCGAAAATCACACGAACCGTAGAGAAAACTACAACGAATCCAACGCTATGCGATAAGTGCTCGCGAATCTGCCATAAGGATCACTTCTAAGGACCATAACCCGAAATAGCGTCATGGAAAATTTTCGAAAATCATACGAACCGTAGAGAGAACTTCAACAAATCCAACGCTATGCGATAAGTGCTCGCGAATCTGCTATAAGGTTCACTTCTAAAGACCATAACCTGAAATAGCGTCATGGAAAATTTTCGAAAATTACACGAACCGTTGAGAGAACTTCAACGAATCCAACGCTATGCGATAAGTGCTCGCGAATCTGCCATAAGGATCCCTTCTAAGGACCATAACCCGAAATAGCGTTATGGAAAATTTTCGAAAATCATACGAACCGTAGAGAGAACTTCAACGCATCCAACACTATGCGATAAGTGCTCGCGAATCTGCCATAAGGATCACTTTTAAAGACCATAATCCGAAATAGCGTCATGGAAAATTTTTGAAAATCACACGAACCGTAGAGAGAACTTCAACGAATCCAACGCTATGCGATAAATGCTCGCGAATCTGCTATAAGGATCACTTCTAAGGACCATAACCCGAAATAGCGTCATGGAAAATTTTCGAAAATTACACGAACCGTTGAGAGAACTTCAACGAATCCAACGCTATGCGATAAGTGCTCGCGAATCTGCCATAAGGATCACTTCTAAGCACCATAACCCGAAACAGTGTCATGGAAAATTTTCGAAAATCATACGAACCGTAGAGAGAACTTCAACGAATCCAACACTATGCGATAAGTGCTCGCGAATCTGCCATAGGGATTACTTCTAAGTACCATAACCCGAAATAGCGTCATGGAAAATTTTCGAAAATCACACGAACCGTAAAGAGAACTTCAACGAATCCAACGCTATGCGATAAGTGCTCGCGAATCTGCCATAAGGATCACTTCTAAGGACCATAATCCGAAATAGCGTCATGGAAAATTTTTGAAAATCAAATGAACCGTAGAGAGAACTTCAACGAATCCAACGCTGTGCGATAAGTGCTCGCGAATCTGCCATAAGAATCACTTCTAAGGACCATAACCCGAAATAGCGTCATGGAAAATTTTCGAAAATCGTACGAACCGTAGAGAGAACTTCAACGAATCCAACACTATGCGATAAGTGCTCGCGAATCTGCCATAAGGATCACTTCTAAGGACCATAACCCGAAATAGCGTCATGGAAAATTTTCGAAAATCACACGAACCGTAGAGAAAAGTACAACGAATCCAACGCTATGCGATAAGTGCTCGCGAATCTGCCATAAGGATCACTTCTAAGGACCATAACCTGAAATAGCGTCATGGAAAATTTTCGAAAATCACACGAACCGTTGAGAGAACTTCAACGAATCCAACGCTATGCGATAAATGCTCGCGAATCTGCCATAAGGATCACTTCTAAAGACCATAACCCGAAATACCGTCAAGGTTTCGAAAATCACACGAACAGTAGAGAGAACTTCAACGAATCCAACGCTATGCGATAAGTTCTTGCGAATCTTCCATAAGGATCACTTCTAACAATCGGTGGAAAAATGGTAAAGAATTCAATGGTACTCGAGGCAAGAGCTTGCGAACCATAAAGACTACTTATAGACCATATCTTATATTAAAGACTACTTGACTAATGACCAATTCTCGATACAGCGGAATTCTCACGAATTGCTCTTGTTACGACATTACTAACCATTGGTTGATAGTGTGTTTTTGTATATATTTTATAGATAAACCGATTCTATTTTCCGCTTAAAATAAAATATTTTTTATTGTTTGAAGTTGAAAAATTATAAATAGTTTTTTTAAATGTTGTTTGTTCAGGTAATATTAAAAATCTAAAACTTTAAAAAAAAATTCATAATAACGAGAGATTTAATTTAATTAACGAATACATTCTCAAGTGAAAAAAAATAGGACAAATTTAGGACAAACTTCACACTCGTCGATAAATGCGTGAAGTTTGTCCTAAATTTGTCCCAAATTTTGTTTTTGTAATTTTAGGACAAATTTAGTACAAACTTCACGCGAATTAACTCTCACTATATACGGAGTCGAGTTTAACTCGACTCTAAAACATGAACTATATACGCATAGTAGTAGGGCAAAGTTAAAAAACAACAACAAAATTAAAGAAAAATTCGTGCACCAATATTAACACTAGGTAGTATTACCGACCCGTCAAAATTACGGATTTACATTTATTGAATTTGTTTTGTTTTATGATTATGTAAGAATTATTTTAGAACTGTATGATGACTTTAATAAGACAATAAAATTTCCAAAACAATTCTAACATAATAATTTAAAAAATGAATTCAATAAATGTAAATCGGTCATCTGACTAATAATGATCATCTGAAATGATATTTTGTTCCATTTTTTTTAAACTCGGTTTCAATCCTATTTGAACTCTGCATATGTTTAACTCTGCAGTATATACACCTAGAGTTGGTTAAAAAATAACTCGACACCGTATATAATGAGAGATAAACTAGGATTAAACTCGACTCGACTCGCAGCATATACAATAAAAAATTTCCGTTCTCATTTTTTGTTCATTGAGTACGTTTATGCCCAGCGTCGAATCATCTTTTAGTTAACTTTGGATCATCTTGTAGTTATCTTTTTTAGCGTTTATACTGCAGAGTCAAATCATAGTCGAGTCGAAACTAGGTTGAAACCGAGTCAGAAACGTCAAAAAAAATAATTTGCTATCGTATGTTCATAAGTTTTTCTTGCATTATTTTCTGAATTTTATAAAAACAAAATAACAAAGTTTTATTCCTACATAAAAATCGGAGATGCGCACACGAATTAAGAAATCAAAATGGTGTATTCTTCTTATTTTTTTTTTTTGTTGATTTTATTTTTCGACTCGACTCCGTTTATAGTGGATGTTTTTAGAGTTAACTCGACTCGACCCTAGAAATTTTTTAGGTCGAGTTGAGTTAACTACAAGATGACTCGACTCCGTTTATAGTAAAAGATAACCTAGGTTCAAACCAGGTTGATATGCTTAGGCATAAACGTACTCATTGTCTTTTATCACTTTCATTCGCACATAGTTGTAGTGTTTTTTTATTCGCTCCGGATAGCTGCTATCGAGAGCCGTCATATGAAAAGTGGCTCCGGATAGCGCTCCGTATAAATAGGTAGAGCCAAATATTTTTTATATCAAGTTTTCGCTAAACAATTGAATTAAAAATGATAGTTTGATGTTAAATAAGTTTAGTTTACCAATAAATAGCGCGTCAAATTTAAATTTAGGCGTATAAAAATGACGGATCTCGATAGCAGCTATCCGGAGCGAATAAAAAAACACGACTAATTTTATTTGGTCGCCATCATAATATTATTTGGTAATGTGTTTTTAAATAATTCAAACTGTTACGAAAGATGGTAATTTTCATTTTGTAAAAAAAAAATAAAAAAAGCAAACAAATTAATGAAGAAAAAAAAAACAGAAAAATTATAACCGACAGCTTTTTTTTATCAATTGAATACACTCCGAAATATTTACACTAATTTTATTTGACCGATTGTAATTATAATTTAGGAATAAATCGAAGTAGGAATAAAACTTAGGAATAAATAAAAGTAGTAATAGAAGAAATTTATAGATTGGGAATGCCGGAAATGAAAAAAAAAGAAAGAAAAAAGAGAGAAGAAGAAGGGGATTGAAGCAGAATAAATGGAAGAGGACGGACGAGTTTTTTTTGTCTGGAGTGGAATGATTTTTCTTTTTGAAAAAATAAATATAAAATAAAATTAATTAAATAGATGATAAAATAAAATAAAAGTGAAAGTTAAAAAAAATCAAATAATTATTGCATAATAATAATAATAATAACTAATAATAAGAATAATAAAAAAAAATAAAAATGATGAGCTCAATAAAATTTAATGAAGTGATCAAAGAATTCAAGTTGTAGTGAGATTGTTAAAGATAGAAAAAAAAGTGGCGGATTGCTAAACGGTGGGTTGAAAAACCATGTGAAAATAAAAACAATAAAATAAAAGAAAAATTAAACATAAGAAATATTAATTAAATTTAAAAAAAAAAAAATAAAATAAATTTTAACGAAAACAATAAATAATAATTTAAAACTAAAAATAATACAAAAATTTTCTAAGTCGGCGTCGACGGTAAATCCCCGATTCAACGGGATCAGATCTGCAACGCGGCGAGGTTATAATTAAGTAAGAGGTTTTTTTTAGTATAAGATAAATTTATATGCGTAAAATTAAAATTAAATGGTGATTGGTTTTGTTCATTTGAATAATTAATAAAAAAAAATTTTGTGAATAGTAAAATATTTCAAGTGTTTTTATTTTTTTTTTGTACATTTTCGTTCGGGAAATTTTGGTTTTTTTTCTGATGATAAAGTGATTGTTTTTCTTTTAAAATGAGTGGTTAATTAGATTTAGTATTGGTTCTGCTGGTGATTCATGACGCGATGTAGGTTTTAGTTATCTTTTTATTTTTATCAATGCAGCAAATTCAAGCTTTCCTGAGGTCCATAAAGAACCACCCCTCACTACCACTGATTTCTAGCCGGCTGAGAAATGCTGCGTGGAACAACTTTCAGGAAAGTCTGCAACAAGTTCAATAATCCGTAGCTTGTTACAAAACGGTGAAATTTTGTATTGAATGTATAGTGTAGTGTGTCCATTTCGAAAACTTTTGTTGATATTAATAAAGTTTATAGTAATTTAATATTCGTGCGTGTTAATATATTTTAAAAATAAAGCGATAAATACTTATAAAATAGCATAAAAAATACTATATTTGCGCTTTGCAAACGAATGTACCAGTGCCGTTATACAACAAAATGGATAGATAAGTTTTTTTTTTTTTTAATGTAAAGGGTGGGTGTTCATCGCCCAGAGCACTGCGGCCATTGAGGCCTATTATGCATCCCTAGAGATTTCCTTACGTGAGATACAGGTATCTGTATCCCTGATAAACGCCGCTACCTAATGCATATCCAGTGGGTCGGCGTGGATTATGTGGAGGATAGCATCGCATGTGAAAGTAGGTGGGGATTATAGATGTGTTCATCACCTATCGTAATCAGATGATGGAAAATCCCTTTTGCATCCCGCCCTGGGTCGAGATTCGAACCCGGTACCTCCCGATCCAAGCGCCGCAGCTTTAACCACTGCGCCGTTTGGCCGGTTAGATAAGTTAATTAAAAAGAATTATTTGGTTAGAAGGTTTGGTAGAATTATTTGGTTTGGAGCGTCCCGTTCTTATCACATATCTTAAAATCGATTAAAAAGAATTATTAAAGATCTAAAAAACTTAAATTTAGATAAGTTAATTAAATTTAAGTTTTTTATATCTTTAATAATTCTTTTCAATCGATTTTAAGATATGTGATAAGAACGGGACACTCCAAACCAAATAATTCTACCGCTACCACTGCTACTGCTGGTGAAATGGGTAGCAGCCAAAATACTAGAACCAAATGTAATCTTAAAAAACCCAGCAGGGAATCTCATCGAATGGATAAAGAAACAGATGAAGTCGAGCTCAGAATAATTCGAACCGATGAAGATGAAATAAACGATAGGAATATTGAAGAGGATGAGCACCAAAATAAATCGGTGAGTACCTACTTTCAATTTAAATATTTACTGAGTGCTTTTCACTATTGAATAGTTTCAGATTCACATTAAAGATTTTACATTGAACCTACATATATACGTAGGTAGGTGCTTCCCTTACACTGTTTACTGTTAATTCATGTCTTTTTGTATTCTGAAAATGAGTGGTCATGGTCAGATTGGTTCGCCAATTCTTATTCAGGTTAGAATTTAATTTAATAAAAAATCAAGTTGTAAAGTAAGATCCTAGGCGAGGTTATGTTAGGGCTTTGAAAATTTTCCAAATATATTCCGATTTATACAAAATTTATTATTAATTAAATTATTAATAGGTTATTGAGAAGAAGTCTTCAGAAATTACAAAAGAGAAGAGAAGAATTCAACAATTTCGACCTGTTTGGCGGCTAGAAAAGTTTAACTGGGTTATGCAAGTAGACAAACGTCCTTTCTGCACAATTTGCAATAGATTGTTAACAAACAATATAAATCATATCGCACGAAAGCACTTCTTCGCACATCAAAAAAATGGATTCCTTAAAAAATCAACCAGAAATAAGTGAAAATGAAAAAAACGAGCGATTATGGAACTTTAATTAAACAGGGGAAAGCTGCCGAAATAAAAATAATTATACTCCTCATGGAACATAATTTGCCGTTCACATTGTTTGAAGATTTAATAAAATTAGTAAAATCAATTATTCCTGACTCAAATATTTCAAAACATTTAAAAGTTGGTAAAACGAAAGCCGCTGAAACCGTTATGACACTGTTGCACGACGAAGGAATTGGTGAATTATCCAACTTATTAAGAAACAAAAATTTTTCTTTAATTATTGACGAAACGACAGATATAAACACATCAAAATGTCTAGCTGTTATTGCCAGATATTATAATCATAATTCGGGAAAAGTAATAGATCGATTTTTTAACATGATTCAATTGAAGAATTGTAATTCTAGGCCCATATATGATGCACTGCTAAATCTATTGAAATGTAATAATATTCCTATTAGTAACCTAATTAGTTTTGCGGCCGATAATGCATCTGTAATGATGGGGCAAAAAAAAAATGGTATTCAAAAACTCTTACTACAACATAAATCATCGTTATATGTTATAGGTTGCACATGTTGTTCCCTGAAGATTTTCAAGAATTTTTCAATGTAAGAGTTCATAATATTTTAAAAACCTCATCGACTCGATGATTGGCGTTAGAAAGTTTTGTGACTCGGATACTGGAACAGCAGGTTCCATTAAAGCATTATTTTATTTCTTTTCAACTAGATAACGGGTGTTGGGTGCGTCTCAATAGGGTAGGGCGAAATACTAAAGGCGAGTGCAGTACACTATAAATGATCCATGAGCGGAACAAATATGGAAACTAATACCTCAGATGGTACACCTGTTGCTCAGGTAAATCCACCCTCTTCGGAGGTCGGTCTTATGGATTCTGGGGGAGACCAGCCATTGCTATACTACAATTATTTTAACCAATCCCAAGACATGTTGGTGAATAAACAAGCTCAATTGAGTGAAACAGAAAAGGATAATTCACATCCCTTCCAGAGGAGTAACAAAGTGTAGTATTCTCCGATAAGAGGCTGTAGTCCCTCCATTGGGGCCAGCAGCCACACCACTCGTTCTACAAACGAAGAAAAGCTTCACAATGAACTGTGTAAAGCTAATAATGCATTAGTTGAAGCCAGCAATATAAACAAGCAACTGAATGTTACAATTGCATGAATGCAGGAGCGTATGAAGACGCTTGAAAACGAAGTTAAAGCTCTTAAGCCAAAGGAGGACATCGGTTCTATTCCTAACCAGAATACAACTCCACAAGAGTATCATACGGATGAAGAAGAACTAGCTCGAGAAACTGAGTGGATTAGAGTTAAAGGTGGGAGAAAAAAAGGAGACGGAATAATACGCCCTCCCCACCTCAATTTAAGGATGATGTTCCAAATATTATCCAGAAACAACCAAAAAAAAAAAATACCTCCACCACCACCAATAGTAATAGATGAAGTCAAAGACTACGATGTACTCTATGAGAAAGTAAAAACAATAACTACTACTGATAAGTTTAATGCAAAGGTGATGAATGGAAACAACATCAAAATAAACTTAGAAGATCCTGAAACATACAGAAAAATGACAAAAATGTTAAATGAAGAAAAACGTGCTTGGCACACATTTGAAGACAAACAAACCAGACCAATTAGGGTCATGGCTAAAAACTTACACTCTACGTGTAAACCAGAAAAAATTATTGGTGACCTGAAAGCAAACGGATTTAAGGCAACTGAAGCATCGATTAAGCTAAAACGGAGAGGCAAAGTACCTCTCAACATTTTTATGTTGACCTTCGATACTGATGAAGATATGGAAAAAATTTATCAAATTAAGTACATCTTGGGGTGCAAAGTGGTTATTCAGCCTCTAAGAAGATCTAAGCTTATGCCACAATGTAAACAACACAAAAATATTGCAACAGGGAACCCAGGTGTGTCAAATGTTTAGGTAAACATCATACCAAAGATTGTGTAAAAGCCCAAAATGTTCAATCTAAATGCGTTCACTGTGGAGAAAACCATCCGGCTAACTACAGAGGATGCAGCGTTGCTATTGAACTGCAAAATATCAAAAATAAGAACGTGATTGATAAAACTCCAAGTTTATTCAGGAAGCAAGCGGTTAAGATGAACCGACCCGAAGTAAATCGTAGAGTGTCGAGAACTACTCAAGGAAAATTTGATAAAATGACTTAGGCTCAAGTAATGATGAGCAACGGAAATCCAGGATAAACTGCTCAAAATGACGATATAACGATATAAGTCAAACACTGAAATTAATTTTAAGCAGACTAAATACATTTGATGAGCGATTACGGAAACTAGAGTACAGCACTAAGGGAGCCATCCCTAAACAGAAAAATGGCCAATGATCTTAGAATCTTATATTGGAATGCCAATGAACTGATGCAACATCAACAAGAACTGCAAGTGGTCCTGGACACAGAAAAAATCGATGTATGTCTCATCACGGAAACACACTTCACTAGACAATCACTCATTAAATTTAAAAATTATCAAATATATCACACTATTCACCCTATTCACATGGAAAACCAACCTACTGGCCAACTGATCCAAACAAAGTACCAGATCTGATTGATTTCTTTATAATAAAGAACATTTCTGTAAATTATGTACAAATAGGTGAAAGTCACGACTTAAACTCTGATCATTCACCAATACTTCTAACGTTAAGTGAAAAAATCATTCAGAAAGGAAGAAATCCATTCCTAGTAAATAATCACACTAATTGGGCATGCTTTAGACTATCGCTAGAAGAAAAAATTAACTTAATGGTTCCATTAAAGACTGAAGAACAATTAGACAAAGAAGTTCACAAATTTGTAAACGATATACAGCAATCAGCTTGGGAATAAACTTCTGAAATTAAAACGAAAATCAAGGGAAACAACTACGCAGAAAAAAGAAGAGCGTGAAGAGTATGGCAACAAACAAGGGCCTCCCAAGATAAAACTCTTTTGAACAATCTCACTCAACAATTAAGAAGAGAGATCAAAGAATTGAAAGATGAATAAATCAGCAACTACGAGTATTTAAGAAAATTAACTAATGATAACAGTACTGATTATTCTCTTTGGAAAGCAACCAAAAGAATCAAAAGACCAATAATGCAGATTCCCCCAGTAAAAATAGCAGGTGAGAAATGGGCTAGAAATAATGAAGACAAAGCTCGAGAATTTGCTGAACACCTCGAAAAAATATTCCAGCCACATGAAGACCAAACATTGGAAGCCGAGATAATAACTGAACAAGCTGTGCAAGAAAGTAAAGAAATCCTACCCACAACACCAAAAGAAGTCTTGCGTGAGATAAAAGCTAATATGAATAGGAAAAAAGCTCCTGGCTACGATCTTATTATTGCAGAAATCTTAAAAGAACTGCCAAGGAAAGATCTGGTGAAACTCACCAATCTTATAAATGCAGCATTTAGAATCAAATATGTACCAAGCTTATGGAAAATTTCAGAAGTAATTATGATCCCAAAACCTGGGACACCACCACACATAACATCGTCTTATAGGCCAATTTCGCTATTGCCAGTCATGTCCAAACTCTTTGAGAAGTTACTGGTAAAAAGATTAAATCCGATAATCGAGAGTAAAAACTTGATCCCAAATCATCAGTTCGGTTTGGTGATTTGGCGTCTACTGGAGGGGGGGATCAAAGTTGAGTGGAGTAATCTACCAGCTCCGTAACCTTTCGGTAGGGTGCACATTACGCGAGTTGTTCTGGTCATGTTTTAGGCAGCTGGCGTGATGGGTACAATTGTGGAAGGGGTAACCTGGTCACAATTCGCAAGTGTACGTACTGCCTCCTCGTGGCAATCACTGGTAACTGAGGCCCTTTGGTACTTCTGACCATTTGGCGCGGATGATGTGGCTATCATAATCAGAGGCAAGTTTGATGAGGTCATTTCTGATCGCATGCAAAATGCACTCAATATAATATGGCAGTGGTGTTACCAGGAAGGACTCAGTGTCAATCCAAGCAAAACTGTCATTGTTCCTTTTACGAGGAGGACAAAGCTTGCGCTTACGGCTCCCTCGTTAAACGATACTACTGTGCCTTTTTCCAGCGAGGTTAAATATCTAGGGGTTATCCTAGATCAAAGACTGAACTGGAACCAACATTTGTTGAAAGTTCAAAATAGAGCCATCAAGGCTCTCTGGGCCTGTCAAAGACTCTATGGGCGTACTTTGGGACTACAACCAAAAATGATCTACTGGTCATTTCTTACAATCATTAGGCCTATGGTCACATACGCATCGGTTGTATGGTGGCCTAAAACTGAGCAGAAGACAACGCAAACCTTATTGAATAAGGTTCAGCGTGTAGCCTGCATCGGTGTTACGGGCTCAATGAAGTCATGTCCTACCGCGGGGGTGGAGACACTTCTAGGACTGACACCGTTACACCTACATATTATAAAGGACGCTGCAAGTATGGCCCTGAAAATGCAGGCGGAAGGAAATATCAAGCCAGGCAATATGGTGGGTCATATGGAAATCCTTAAGGAATTTCAGACAGACCCTACCATAGGAATGCCTTCCGACTGTATGCCAGCTAAACTGGACTTCCACAAACCATTCTATGTTAGGTTACCTGACCGGGATGTGTGAAGGGCAGGTGGACCATCATTTGAGCTAGGGTCCATGGTATGGTTTACAGATGGATCAAAAACGGAAGATGGGGCGGGGATAGGAATACACGGGAGTGGCACTACCCTCTCGAAGTCCTTGGGTACCAATGCTACCGTTTTTCAAGCAGAAGTACATGCTATAGAACTTTGCGCTAGGATAGGCATAGCAAAAGGCCTAAACGATGCAAAGATTTATATTGTAGCAGACAGCAAATCAGCCTTAAAAGCTCTTAGGTCTTGTACCGTTGAGTCAAGGCTGGTATGGGATTGCCTGAAGGTTATTAAACATCTGGCAGGCTCAAATAAGGTAACACTTATGTGGGTGCCAGGTCATACTGGAATCGAAGGAAACGAGGCAGCTGATGGCCTCGCCCGTGAGGGTTCTGCCTCTCCATTTTTTGGACCAGAACCCTTCTGCGATGTCACTAAGGGACACCTTAGAGCAGCGGTAAAACGCTGGGAGGATGTTCAAAAGTCCACCTACTGGCGCAGAATTCCAGGTTTACGGCAGGCGAAGAAATGTATATCACCTTCGTCTGTCAGGGTTAAGGAGTGTCTTGAACTTAGGGAACCTGAGTTGAGGCTGCTTACTGGCTTCCTCACAGGTCATGTCCCCTTAAGGTATCACATTAAGAAGATGGGCCTAAGTACGACAAATGGATGCCGCTTCTGCGGTCTGAAAGCGGAATCAGCGGAACATGTTCTGTGCCATTTTCCAGCAAAGACTGCAACATCTAGGAGGGAGAACAATGAGCCCGGATAGTATGTATCTTGTACCGGCCAGTAGTATTGTCAGATTCATTAAGAGCCTGAATATTGACTGGACGGATAATTAAGTAGGCTCCAGCACAATAGATCCTTTAGGTCGCGGTGCGAGGTGGCTTATCGCCCACATGGCCCTCCAGTAAATAATAATAATAAAATCAGTTCGGTTTTCACAACCAACACTCAACAATTTATCAAGTACACAGAATAACCAGTATAATTGAGAAAGCATTAGACGAGAAAAAAGTATGTGCAACAGTATTTCTAGACGTTGCACAAGCGTTTGATAGAGTGGGCATGAAGGACTTAACCACAAGTTAAGAAATCTTCTAGCAATGCAATTTGCTTAAATACTGGAATCTTACTTGAATGATAGGTTCTTCAGGATTAAGTTAGATAATACCTTTTCTAAATTGAAAGAAATCAATGCAGGAGTTCCACAGAGCAGTGTATTAGGGCCGGTTTTATACCTACTATACACTTATGATCTTCCTACATTATAAAACAACACAGTGGAAACTTTTGCAGATGATACGGCGATCTTAGCTGTTGAAAACAGCAACGGAGAATCAACACAGAAGTTACAATCAGCTATAACTCAAATATATAAATGGACAAAAAGATGGAGAATAAAACTTAATGAAGCTAAATCAGTTCACATCACATTTACAAACAGACGATTCGAACATATTCCGATTACCATAAATCGGAAAATAATACCGCATGCGAACACAGCTAAGTATCTCGGCATGACCCTGGCTGCTAAACTACGATGGAAAGCACACGCCTAGAAGAAAAGTGAAGAATTGCGACTTAAATACAGAAAAATGTATTGGCTGATGGGCCGGAACTCTTCTTTATCAACATACAACAAGTTCTATTTTATAAGCAAATATTGAAACCGATTTGGACTTATGATATTCAGCTTTGAGGTTGTACCAAACAGAGCAACGTATTTATTATTATTATTATTGGAGGGCCATGCGGGGGTTCAGCCACTTTGCACTGCGACCTAAAAGATGTATTGTGCTGGACCCTACTTAATTATCCATCCAGTCAATATTCAGGTTCTTAATGAATCAGATAATCCCGGTGAGTAATACATACTATCTGGGCTTATTGCTCTCCCTCCTAGATGTTTACGAAAGCATGTAGTTCCGCTAGAAAAACGGTAGCATTGGAGCCCAAGGACCTCGAGAGGATTGTCCCACTCCCGTATATTCCTACTCCTGCCCCGTATTTCGTTTGATTTTACTCTTACGAGTTGCTGGGAATTGCAAATCGCCTGTAGGTCACCCAGCTTTACTACAGGAAGGCTAAATAAAACTGGAGGGTGCCTGGTATCCAGAGTCCGCATATTTTGGACTGATTAACCTATCAGCCATTCATCCATCGGCATATGCTGTTCCACCTTAGATTAGGGTTTTTTATCAAGGTTTTCTCCTTTAGCGCCGTACTTTAGCCTGTGCCAAATGGCCAAAAATGTGCCAAATGGCCTTAGTTACCAGTGGTTTCCACGAGGAGGTAGCACGTACACTTGAACGTGAACAGGTTATCCCTTACACAATTGTACCCATCACGCAGCTGCCTAATGACAAGACCAGAACAGCTCACGCGATGCGCACCCTACTGGAAGGTTACGGAGCTGGTAGATTAATCTACTCAACTTTGGTCCCCCCCTACAATAGACGCCAAACCACCATAGAGCAACGTAAATATCATCCAAAGATTTCAGAATATGGTATTAAGGAACATCGTTGATGTACCTTGGTATGTCAGGAACAATGACCTTCATAGGGACCTTAAAATGAACCTCATATTAAACGAAATCCAGGAAAAAGCACAGAGACATGAAGAAAGGCTCGGCCAACATGTGAACATTGAGGCAACTCAGCTCCTAAGCATCACGAATTTAGTACGCAGACTTAAAAGAACCAAACCTTTTGAGCTGGTGTGATTGTCAGTTCTGATCTAAAATCCACTACAAAAATGTGGTTTACTTCAATTTATCAAATAATATGGAACGCCAAAGGGAAGAAGCCATAGATTAATTTAAGTTAGTAAATTAAGTCAGAAACAAATTGCTCATTAGTCCAGGAGACTAGATTGTAATTACATAAAATAAATAAATAAAATTTATTTTAAATAAAAAAAACTAGATAACAATGATCTGGCGCATAAAATTTCAGTTGAAATTTTTTAGCATATATTTTGAATTTAATAAACGACATATAGTAAATAAGGAATTTCAGGCTCAATCTCCAAGAATGTACCTTCTCTTACCTATAATAGAAACTTATATGAAAATAATATTAACTAATTTTTTAAAAGCAGAAATTATAGATTCTAATTATAATATCTGTGATATTGATTTTTCAAGCAAAGATTTGTTTTTACAATTGGATGACGTTTATTTAGGAGGGAACCCAGAAATTATGATTAAATGTCGTTACATAGATGATTTAGAAATTCAAGAAATTAAAGCTCGCTATGTTGGTTATTATATGGAACTATGTCAACAAATATTCAAGACAATTAATTTTAAATATCAGGACAGAGCCTGGCAAAAGTGACAACTTTAAATTCATCTTTCCCAAATCTCATTTTATCGGAAAACGTACATGAAATTGTGACAATATAAACCACCCTATTTTATACTAACACATACTTATGTAAAACCACTCTTATAAAGCCAGTTATTAAAGATCATTCAATCGATACACATGTATTATCATTTTATATCACGGCTCTCTCAATATTAGATACTCATATGTATTATATGGTGTCAGAAGTGGTTTTAATGCGTGAATTACACAATTAGTAAAATTGAAAAGTGGTAAATCGGAAATAAGAAAGAAATTAATATTTCTCGCCGAATAAACTCGTTAATATTACACATAACGAGGTAAAAGAAGTACAACGGTAAAAGTGACGCGTCATCAACAGAACATTCGACACCGTATCATTATTGCGTCATTTTTTTTTTATTGTGACAATGTACGGAATTAAACCACCGAAGAACTTTGTGATAAATTCAGAGCTAGACTGCTCATGAGTGGACGGAATGGATCGAATTATTTACCCATTACAGTAATTCGATGGAATTAACAAAAAAGGCAGCCGAAATTCAAGCATGAACATTAATTTCGTGCCTTGGTCGCCCCGCATTGAAAGTATTAAATAATTTGGCGAAACAAATGACGAAAAGAAGAATCAAAGCAAATTATCGACAAATTAAAAAAGTATATTGCACCGTAACGCAACAAAACGTACGAGCGGTACCAATTTCATCGATTCGAAGATTTGTTGCAACGATTGAACACGCAAGTTAAGCGTTGTGTATATAGCACAAAAGAAGATGAATTCGTGATGGATCAAATCGTTGTAGGAATTCGCAACGAAAATACCCGTAAAAAATGTGGGTCGATGATAATATGGAATTGGCCAAAGCGGTTAAAATTTGTCGTGCTGCA
Source organism: Tipula vernalis (assembly GCA_958295665.1). Classification (NCBI taxonomy): domain Eukaryota; kingdom Metazoa; phylum Arthropoda; class Insecta; order Diptera; family Tipulidae; genus Tipula; species Tipula vernalis. The sequence continues at coordinate 196,174,238 of OY282559.1, read as the reverse complement.
GAGCGTGCTGAGAAACAAATAAAATCACTGAGTCTATCGATCTATCGACGCCTGCACATTCATCGTCAAGTGTAAACAAAATAAATAAAAAAGACGATGACGAATTTGATTGTAAGCGCTGCGGCACACGACACGGTAAGAAACAATGTCCATCATTCAACAATTTTAAAAAATTGTGTCGCTCTAAAACGAAATCATCGGAAAAAAAGTTAAATAAAAAAGACAAATATAAAAAATCGGGGAAAGTGAACAAAATAGCCAGTGACTTTTCCGAAAGTGACTCAGATTCGAGTGCCGAGAGCGAGTATGATTACAATGTGAGCAGTATTAAATATGAAAAGGACGAAATAAAAGTGTGTTCAATCAAAAAAGACAAATGGATTGAAACATTGAAAGTCGGTGAGGGCGAACTGTTAGTTGATTTTGATATAGGAGCCCACTGCAACGTAATATCGCGGAAAGAAGCGTCCAAATTAAAATTAAAAGTAAACATTTCATCGACTAAACGTCTGTCAACATATAATCTCGACATGGTCAAAGTAATAGGTGAAACCAAGGTATGGTGTGTATCGCCGCAAAAATCAGGACAGGTGATTTTTAAAGTAATTAACGAGGATTTATTGTCAATTCTCGGTCGACATTCATGCGAAGAGCTTAGTGAAACGCGTTCATAAAGTGGATATACAGTTGGGTTGTTGCAACAATTACGAGTATGATATCGATTTTGTTGACAATTCGAAGTTCAAAATAATTCCACCGCGTCGAGTTCCAGCTGCATTTAGAGATAAAACAAAAGGGGAATTGGACAGAATATTTACAATGAAAGTTTTAGCGCCAGTTACTGAACCAAGCCCAGCCGTAAGCCCTATACTGGTGGTAGAAAAAAACGGAAAAATTCCAGTATGTATGGATCCAGTCGAATTAAATAAAAACATAAAACGACGCCATTACCCGTTGAATACAGTAGAAGAAATAGCCGCAAAAGTAGGAAAGGCCAAGTTTTTTACAAGATTTCAACATGGTTTCTGGCAGATTAAAGTGACTGAACGAACGTCAAAATACTTGGTCATCGGTACGCCATGGGGACGTTACCGATATTTACGCATGCCGTTTGGTATAAATTCTGCACCTGAAGTATTTTCGCAGATTATGAACGAGACATTGCAAGGCATCGACAATTGCGAGGTTGCCATGGATGATATTCTTCTTTATGCGGAAAATGCGGAAATGTCAGAGGGAATCACAAAAAAGGTAAAGCATCGATTAAAAGATGCTGGCTTCACATTAAATCAGAGTAAATGTGAATACAACAAGAATAGAGTAAAATTTCTTGGACATGTTTTTACATCCAATGGTTGTGAGATTGATCCGGATAATTCAGCAGTTCATCGTTTGAACACTCCAGCTAATGTCAAGGAATTGCAGAGATTGCTTGGTACAGTAACATACCTTGCAAAATTTATTCCGAAATTTTCAGATTTGACAGAACCATTGAGAAGATTAATAGTGAAGGACAACGCATTGGTATGGGATGTTGACCAACAAACAGCTTTTGAGAAGTTAAGAGGTCATCACAACAACACCAATTCTGGGTTATTATGACGTAAATCAAAGCGTTAAAATTTCCTGCGATGCAAGCTCCGTAGCTATTGGAGCTTGTCTGCTCCAAAATAATAAGCCGATCGCATATGCCAGCAGGGCATTGACGAAAGCCGAGAAAAATTATTCACTAATCGGCAGAGAAGCAGCCGCCATAAGATTAACCGATTTCACAGGCGCCGATGCGTTTACAACAAATTCTTTTTGATGTTTTGCCATATTCGCCAACAGTACAATACATGTAAGGTGTGGACATTAAAGTAGCGGATACACTCAGCCGCGATTGCAAAGCTGAACCAATTGACAAAAAATGGACAGAAAGCAAAGAATACAAAATCAACGCAGTATTCGCTATGTCGGATGTGACGAAAAATAACTTAGAAAAATTGACAGCCGAAGATTTCGAACTACAATTGCTACGTACAGTTGTCGAAAGAGGATGGCCAACGGATGACAGCAAGTTGCCAGAAGCAGTCAAACCGTACGCGAGCTTCAAGGAGGAAATTTGGTAAGATGGTCAATTACTATTTAAAGCTAATAAAATTATTGTCCCAACAGCTGAACGCCCAAAAGTGTTAGCTGATATACACAAAGGTCATCCAGGTGTGTCGAAATCATTGGCAAGAGCGCGAAGCAGCCTCTACTGGCCTAGACAAACAAAGGAAATCAAGAAATTTGTCGAAAAGTGTTCTACATGTCAACGCACTCAAAGATCAAAAACAAAGGAACCATTACTAAAGAAGGTTTTGCCGGACTATCCATTTCAACTAGTTTCTACGGACATGTTTACGTTCGAGGGCAAAGACTACATCATTATTTTGTGGGAAATGAAAAATGTCGGTCCATGATGTCACCAACAGCATTTTAGAAGTTTTTCTTTATTATTATTAGTATTAATATTAATATATTTTAATGTATTTATTTAACTTATTATATATAATTAGTGAATTTTGTTATAATTAATTAAGAACCATGGTTCGCGCAATATAAAATTAATCTTGTGACTTACCACTTGACTTGTGACTTAATTTATTGCATTATAATTATAGTTATCCATACATACTTAAATGTTATTTATTATTTTACTTATTACATTTACTATATTTTTTGTTTACTATAGCTATTTATTTTGATTGTTAAATTAAAGTTTTCCTAATTTTATCAAAATTTTCGATTTCATTTTTCTTTGTCAATTGATTTTTTATTTTTTTTTGGTTATTATGCTGTAATGTGTTAGTGATTCATAAATCGTTTAATTCACTATTGTTTTCTGAATGGTTGTGCGTGATTACGCGTTTGATGAACCGTTTTGTTTGTGTAAATTTAGAACGATTTAAGATGCGTTCTTAAAAATTTAATTAGCTGTGATAATGTGAGCTTTCAACCACACGGGGACTTATGAAGTCATACAATATGGAGGTGTGGGTATAGTGAAAATGTGACCAAAAGACCAAAGGTCACACAACTTGTTTGTGTAGTGAACTGTGATAGAAAAACTGTGATTAAATAAACTGTGATTAAATAAACTGTGATTAAATAAACTGTGATTAAATAAACTGTGATTAAATAAACTGTGATAAATAAACATTTATGGTTAACCGTCCATATGTGTAAGAGGTGTGTTCATAATTTGAGAAAAATCAGCAGCATTATCAAGCTCTTAATGATCGGTGGAAAGATCCTCGCCCGTACCACTGCCACCTAGCCGGCAATATGCTGCACCACCAATCAATCATTAAGAGATCTGTTAACGGTTCATGGGATAACAATTTTCTATAAGCTAAAGCCCCGAATGAACGGTTACACAACAATTTAACATCGACTCAGGTATCAAATGAATTGGAAATTGGTTCCGAAGCCATTCCCCAACCGAAGGGACCTTTGGGTGTCAAATCCGAACAGGCACCTGACATTCATATCAGCAATCAACAGGACAATCAACAAAAAACAACTAGAAGTGGTCGTGTGATTAAAACACAAAACCGTTATAAAATATAATAAGCTTATTTTCATATTTTGTATTAATTTATTTGATAATTTTCATTCAGTTGATTAAAACTAGTAAATTAAACAGTTCAAAATTAACATTTTTGTTAAAAAAGGGGGGATGTGACAATATGAACCACCCTATTCTATACCAACACATATTTATGTAAAACCACTCTTATAAAGCCAGTCATTAAAGATCGTTCAATCGATACACACGTATTTTCATTTTATATCACGGCTCTCTCCATATTAGATACTCATAAGTATTACAGAAATTGGAAATTTTGACAAAGAATGGAGAACTTTATTTAATTACACAGGTATTGATAAAAGTTTAAACTTAGAGGAATTTTGGGACTGCGTATTTAAAACAAAGAATGGCGTGAAAGAAAATATATGTTTCCAAATTTAAAAGAATTGTTGGTGCAATTTTAAGTCTCCCTCACAATAGCGCAACTGCTGAAAGAGTTTTCTCACAGCTGAATTTGTTACAAGATAAAAAAGAAATCGGTTACTTGTTCCTACAATCAACTCCATTATCCATCGAGTAATTTAATAAAAAAGTATCATAAAGATTAGGTATTTGCTTTTGGTTTGAGCTGAAGATAACTGTGTTGTTAAGGTTTTCTTTTCTTTTTTGTTAAATATACAGAATAATGTATAATTTTATTATTTTCGTTACATAAAAAATTTTTCATTATTAAATGCATAATGTTTATATGAGTTGGATTTGTATTTAATTTATGAAATAAATAAATTAATAAAAATTAGTATGTTATTTTTAATTTTTTAAACGAGCTTTGTTTTATGTAATTTTGAGTCAGATAAATGATGGTATATAGTATAATAAAGTGCAGTTGGTTATAACCGTTTTATTTCATATAAAATTATGGAAAAATAAATTTTTTCGGTATTTTATTAAGCGCATAACTCGCTATGCCAAGGTGGGGAATTAAATTTGTTAAAAAAAAAATCGTTTGTTATATGCATGGTCAAAGCAAAATATATCTATCGACAAACGAATGGAATATTAATTTTTTAAGAACATAAAAAACCCTTCAAGCGTGTGAATTATTTTAATCTAGAAATATTAATTGTTTCTGTTTTCTTGACTCAAACATTTTCTTAACACAGTTAGGACGGAAGACGGTCGTAACAAGCTCCTGCATATGGGAGTCTCCGTATCTAATTCCAACGCGTTCATTAGTTTCTTTGCGATTCCGGCACACTCCGGATGGTATCTGCTGCTTTACCCCTTAACGCTAAAATTAACCGACTTGATAACTGCTCCGCGTTCGATTTATTAGTTTTGGCCGCTGCCGTAAATTGACAACATTCGTATTGTACTTTGAAATTTGGCCAATTTTTCATGTGGCTAGAGCTGCCTTTCGGTGGTGATCTGATGAGTTCGACTGTACGCCACCTTCTCCATGCTGCGCAAGAGGGGTTATCTTTTCTTTTTTTGAACTGCATGCAGTACTTCATTTTGAAGTTTTTCAAGTTTTTCTTCCACGTTGCTCATAACTGTATCTTGTGAAGCTGTTCCGGTCGGCTGTGATGTTGAGAGGTTTTGATCTACTGAGGATGGCACATTTTGTTCCCTGCGTGTTTCCTACACCTGCATCAATGTTTCGAGCTACAATTGTAGTTCTGATCTCGTTCCAGAAAATGTGGCTCCCCTTGCAGCGAGAGCCTCTTTCAATTCAGCGACGTTCATCTATTTGACGTCCATTTTTCACACCTGGGTTTTTCAGATTGCAAAATCCCACTTCTGACACCAATTTGTTACGAACTGGGCGCCTGAGTTCGTCCGGATTTTGCAGTTAAAAACACTGTGTTCTTTTATGTCACTTGACTTTATTTCACTTTACTTTTATACACTATATTCGCTTTTACTTTACTTATTAAAATCTGTCCGCTTGCCACCGGTGGGGGCTATGACAACCGATTTATTTTACTTTGTTACACGATTTAAAGTAAACCAAAAACCGTCCCCTGCTTGCCATCGGTCGAGTTTATATAATATACCAGTTTGGAACTGCTCTCGAAATTTCCTTTATTACGTGTCATAAATCATCTTCATTCTTGTGTATTCTGTTTATGACACATAATCATCTGAAAATATCGTTTATGGCTTGTCATAATCATCAAAATTCATTATTGTTGACGGGCCGTGTGTATGTATTTGTGTTGCTGTTCATTTTATTCGGGAATCACTAAACCACGCCTCCCTTTGCCTTTGTTCGCTAGATCTCGGACGTTCTTGTTTTTACTAGATCTTTATGTATTTGTGCGTTGATGTAGAAACATGTTTCGAGGGCAACGGCGACACTTGTTGTATAATGGTCATAATCGTCACAATATATGTATATATATATATATATATATATATATATATATATATATATATATATATATATATATATATATATATATATATATATATATATATATATATATATATATATATATATATATATATATATATATATATATATATATATATATATATATATATATATATATATATATATATATATATATATATATATATATATATATATATATATATGTATATATACATATATATATACAGTCATACCCCGCCTAACGTTGTTAATTGGTTCCGACGTTAGGCGAAACAACGTTATAAGGGGCAAAGAATGTATGTAGACGAATAGACGAGAAAATTTCATGTTTTTTTTGTTTTTTATGTTTTTTGCCTTTCTTCTCAGTGTTTTTTTGCTTTGCTTATTATTTTAAACGGGAATGGGTACGAAGGGCCGAATTTCAAAGGGCCGAATGTCAAAGGGCCGAATGTCGAAGGGTCGAAGGGCCGAATGGGTCGACGGGCCGAATGTGTCGAAGGGCCGAATGTCGAAGGGCCGAACGTCGAAGGGCCGAATGTGTCGAAGGGCCGAAAGTGTCAAAGGGCCGAATATCGAAGGGCCGAATAGGTCGAAGGGCCGAATGGGTCGAAGGGCCGAATGGGTCGAAGGGCCGAATGGGTCGAAGGGCCGAATTTTTATTTTTTATTTTTTAAGGGGGACGTGCCTATTATGGAGTGGCCAGCTCGAAGCCCGGACCTCAATTCCATCGAACATTTATGGGACGAGCTTACAAAAACGGTTCGAGCCAGAGATGTTGTTTCAACGAGTCTCCAGGAGCTGCAACAAGCGATCGCAGAGGAATGGGAGGCGAAACCTCAAGATTTGGTGAAAACTATGGTGAAATCGATGAAACATCGAATGGAAGCTGTCATTCGGGCTAGGGGAGGAAATACTTCTTATTAATAAAAATATTTTTTTGGCTAATTTCCATGTTTTAATCCGATTTTTACCACTAATTTTTATCCAGATAAATTCACAAAAAACGTGTACTTCAGATGTTGACCCCAAAAAATCACTTTGTTGACACGGTATAAGTAAAAAAATGGTACCACTGGATAGGTGTTGAAATAGACTTTGAATCTGCATTGAAGAAAATTAAACAAACATTGGACTTTTTTGATATTTTTAAAATTTGGTCAAAATTTATCAATGTGCGAATTTTTTGCACCCAAGTGTATGTACATAAAAAACCAATCAGCTGTAAAAAAAATGAAAGTCGCATGCGCATAGGAGCAAAGTACTAAAATCATTAAGTGATTTTATGAGTTATTATGGCGATTATCCATTTTATTATTTTTGTGTATATTTTGTCACTTTAATAATTTATAAATAAAAAACAGCTAACTTGATTTTTAAGTATATTTTATTGAAAAACTTTTCCTTATAGTAACAATGTTTTTAAAATTTATTAGTAGAAAATTAATTTCGGAATTATTCCTTCATCAGTTCTTTTTTCTTTTTTTCAACTATTCTGTATAGAATAGTTGAAAAAAAGAAAAAGAACTGATGAAGGAATAATTACGAAATTAATTTTCTACTAATAAATTTTAATAACATTGTTACTATAAGGAAAAGTTTTTCAATAAAATATACTTAAAAATCAAGTTAGCTGTTTTATATTTATAAAAAAAAAAAAAAATAAAAAAAATAAAAAATTAAAAAAAAATTTATAAAAAAAAAAAAAAAAAAAAGTGATTTTATCTTTAAAATATTTATTTATTTTATTTATTTATTTATCAATTTACATAACTTAGGTACACTCTATTTTGAGCAGGATGCTCATTTTCATAGTGTGTACCAAAAGAGTTCAATTACACAAAAAAAAAAAAAAAACACAGATGCAGCAAGGATAGGTCAGCCGATTAATGTAAGTACCCAATAAATGTACCTACATCTTTTTCTTAAGGTAAAAACCTCTCTCTTGTCTGGTGCCCACATTTTAAGTGCTGCGCAGACGTTGAAATTCATCTGGTAATATTAAATCATTGCTAAGAACTTTTCGGACCACGGGTTGTTTCGGTTGGAATATTTTCGTGCATCATTGCGGTTCAAATTTTGAAAATACAATTATAAAATTAAGCATAAATATTTTTAAAGAAAATAAATATGTTCGACTGACTTGAAAGTCAAAGCCATCTATAGTGGCCCCTCCTCGAATGTAAATATATAGAACTTCGTCCTATCACTCTCGTTTGCATCAATAGACTGATGAAAAAAAATAAAAAAAATTGTTTCATAGTTTTTTGTTTTGTTTTATTTTTATTTTTTTTTGTAGCTGTCTCGTTGTTGTACGATTCAAAATTTAAAAAACTAGGTAAACAAAATTGATTGCAAATAGTCCAAATCTTGATAAAAATTTTTTTTTTTTTTTGTCTAATATAATAATTAAATATCATAGTCCAGTGTGGCATCCTCGGAAAATCGTTTTATGCCTTATTTAAAAAGTTATTAAATGCGAGACGAAAAAAACGATAAAAAACGAACTATTTTCATATAAATTTTTTATTTTTGGTATCGGAACATTTTTTTTTTGTTAGTCGATTACTCATACATAAAGTGGTTTTTTTTAGGTAAAAAGGCCGTGTATATAGAGGCATTGGTCAAATACATATTTCTTAAACTTTTATAAAAAGAAACTATTATAACATTGTAACAGATGAACTGTTATAATATTATAGAAAACACTATATTTTACAGCACAAAAATTTAATAGCGCCACACAAGATACCGATGATATCTCGAACCGTGATTTAGCCAGCTGCGGCAACTAATCGACTGATATGCCCGGGAAGAAGAAATTATATGGTGTCTTTCAATAAGCAGGATAACCTGATTATACAGAAAACTACGTAAGTTTCTCTTTAACGTGATATTTAGTTCTTTAACGTGATATTTATTTTATTTGTAAATGAAATTACGATCGTTTCGGATGTTACTTCTTTATCAAATTTCTAACAAACATTAACTAAAATTATGCTAAAAAACTGCTTTTCTACCCTATTTTTATTTTTTGTGTGCCTACGTGCCTTTTGAACGTTCTTTCCTCCTTATTTTGTTTTTCTTCCTAAAGGGGTACCGCCCTTCTTTTTAGTATATACCATCTGTGGCCCTATTCTGGTAATTCCCGGGGAATAGAAATTTTAAATTTTGTTGCAGTATTGTTTCCTTTTCCCCAAAGTGTATTCTGGTGTTCGGGAAAGATTTTTTATTGGGAAAAAATTATTCCCCATTACAGCAGTTTTGACGTTTGTTTTTCCACACCGATTTTATGAAAGAATTGATGGGGAATAGATTTTTAACGAAAATGTTTGTTTATATGTAGTTGTTATTAATAATTACTAATATTAATACTGTTAATAATTTTAAAGATAGTATTATAATAAATAAGAGTTATTATAATAATTTTGATACAACTAAATTTATTTTCCCTGTATATTTATTCCCCAATTGACAGAATCGACTTTAAGAAAATGGGAATAAAAAGTTGGAAATATGTATCTGGGAATAACTGCTGTAAAAAAAATTATTCCCCGTTCCCCGGGAATTACCAGAATAGGGCCACTGGTGTGTGCTTTATGATAAAAACAAACAAGAATTTGTTGACCATCTGGTTTTTGTGGGTGTGTATGTGCAAAATGATATTAATTACGGATTTACAATGAGGTCGTAAATTTTGTTGCGGCCAATTTTCTCGTTTAGTAAAAATGGATTATATCGTTTCTTGTATATTTCAGTTCTTCTAATCTGTTCTTTAGTAACCCTTTTCGTATTCTGTGTAATACCTGTGAGTTTGTGTTGATGTCAGTGTAATTATGTTTTTCTGTAGTCAAGTGTTGTGCATATTTCGAGTCGATTTTTGGTTTTCCGATTTCTTTTATATGTTCTGTAAACCTAACTTGAAAACTTTTACCAGTTTGTCCGATGTAGAATTTGGGGCAGTCATTACATGTATTCTTATAGATTCCGGTGTCTATTGGTGTATTTATGTTACATTGTTTGAGTTGATTCCCTAATTTGTTGTTTGTTTTAAATGCCATTGTGTATCCGTGTTTTTTAAAAACCTTCGTTATATTCTTGTTGATGTTATTATTGTACTCTATGGTGATGTATTTCTCTGTTTCTTCATTTTGCTTGCTTAACGTGGTCATCACATTCTGTTGTTTCTTCCAAATGTATCTATTGTTCATTTTGTCAATTAAGTCCGTGATATAACCGTTTTTTATTGCTATGTGTTTAATGATTTTTAGTTCTTCCATATAGTCCTGATTGTTCATCGGGATCGTGTTTAGTCTATTTATTAAAAAGTTGAACGTTGTCATCTTATGTTGGTGTGGGTGGTTAGATGATTTGTCAATGGCGTGATCCGTTTGCGTGGCTTTTCTGTATACTTTGAATGTATGCTTGTTGTTAACATTTGTTATTGTCAAGTCTAAAAAATTAATGGCTTTGTTCGTCTCTGATTCTAGAGTAAATTTTATGTTCGGATGTTTGTTGTTTATGTTCTTGTGAAGATTGCTGAGTTGTCTCATTGTGCCGTTAAATAGTATTAGAATATCGTCCACACGTATCTGTGCCAGTACCTGATTATTTGGTTTTTGTTGTTCGATTCTTTTAATATATGCTGATTTTCAAAGTGATTCATATATATGTTAGCTAAGGTTCCTGATAGAGGATTCCCCATTGGAAGCTCATCAGTCTGTGAATAGAATTTGTTGTTGTATTGAAAATAGTTTTGTTCTTTACGACCTCATTGTAAATCCGTAATTAATACCATTTTGCACATACACACCCACAACAACCAGATGGTCAACAAATTCTTCTGTTTTTATCATAAAGCACCCACCAGATGGTATATACTAAAAAGAAGGGCGCTACCACCCCTTTAAGAAGAAAAACAAAATAAGGGGGAAAGAACGTTCAAAAGGCACCTAGGCACACAAAAAATAAAAATAGGGTATAAAAGCAGTTTTTTAGCATAATTTTAGTTAATGTTTGTTAGAAATTTGATAAAGGAATAACATCCGAAACGATCGTAATTTCATTTACAAATAAAATAAATGTCACGTTAAATAAAGTGACAAAACCGAAATATTGTGTTTTATTATATAAAATTTTTTTATTGGTGATACTAGTCCACGAGTAAACAACAAATATGTTAAATTTAATTAAATTTCCAGCTCTATATTTATTAGGTACTTACTTTTTAAATTTAAAGAATAGAGGCCTTAATTTCGGTCGTTCTCATTATACTCGTAATATGAACATTTATTTAGGTAAATCATCCGTTCGTTATTGCATTTGTTGTTGGTTTCACCAATTTATTCATTTTTTTTTTTACAATATACATATTTATTGTCTTAATGTTACTTTTTATTATTAATAATATTAATCTTTTTGATTATTTACAATATCCATGCAACAAGCGTTTTATTTTTTATTGATTATTCGATTGAATTTTGTATATCTTTATACCTTTGTATTTATTTGCATTTCAAATTTGGTTTGTCTGTTAAATACATTTATAATTTTGTTTAAGTAGATATGCATATTTATGGAACTTAAATAAAAAATTTCTTCAAATAATGATAATTACCAAACAAGTTTTTTTTTTTTTTTTTTTTTGAAAGAATTAATTATCATCAAAATATAATTGTATGTAGTTTATTTATAAATGGCACTGAAGAAAATTTTCGATTTAAAGGTAGGTAGCTCTATTATATGTAGAAAACTATTTAGTTTTTAGATTTATAGTTTTTAAAACTTAAATTATAATTATGGCAGTATAGAAATAAAAAAATATAGTAATAATGTAAATATAAGAAATTAAAATGTTTACTTAATATTAAAAAATAATAATTTAGTGTAATATGTAACTTGTTATAACACAACTGTAATGAAAACTTATTACTTAAAAATTAATTTCGTTTATTTATTATATTTAAGTTAATCCGGGTATTGTAAACATTTTATACCAACATTTTATTTCATATTTGTATTGATTTTGTTTTTAATTTTTTTGTATAAAAAGCACTTAAATATTAAGCTAATGGCGGATCAGTACCTAAATCTATATCATCATCGTCAATATCGTTCCTGAAAATTCAAAAAATAAAACAAATTATTGAAAATTTTTAAAACTATTTGTTAGTTAAACGATAAGTATTCATAATACCTAATAGGCATATCTCGCAAAATTGCACACATTTATATACAATATTTACATATTTTAGAGTAACCTTCTTTATTCTAAAGCCAGCATGTTCTAAACTCTATAGAGGTATATGTGCTATCGAACGGATAACAGCAGATATCTCACCCAATATAAAAATATACAAATTTACTTTTCCGATGAACAAAATATTTTTGAAACGTAAATTCGTAAAGGACTTATTTTTTACGGGCACACACTTAACCATATATAAATAAATAAACCTCAAATGCTTCGATTCTATTACAAAACTCAGGGTAGCATTTTTATTGGTAAGATTTTGTACGGTAATCAGTTTCTTGAAAGATTGTTTGGAAAGTTTAGAAATTTTGAATTGAACTTTGGACCAATCTCGGTGGATAGGTGTGAAGTTGCTCGGGGGATTCAAGTTGGCATTTGTTGTCAGCTCCTTAACTTGCAGCTTCCACAAGTGCTCATGTTACCTCGATGTGGTGACCGCTGATAACTAGATTGCTGATTCTTTAGCTGCTAGGCTAAAACGCGGCGCTAAAGTAGTTAACCTTAAACAAATTACTGGCGGGGTTAAGGTGTTACTCGTACCGTGCCGATAATCAACCAGACTGAGGGCCCAGTTTAAAAACTAGCTCAGTCGCTAACGGTGAATTCAGATACCTAGCGCCCTCCGGATTAAGTAGCCTTATTTGTGTACTGCGGATCTCCGCACAAAAACCAAAAAAGGAGCCCGGCTCTCTAGAACAAATCCGGGAAATGTAGACAAGGAGGATCGGGTCTGTAGGCCCTACCTCTAAGTTCACAACCAAATCGCGGGATATAAACACAAGCGAGGCTAGTCCCTCCACTCGGGTTACCAAACCTGAGTTAACAAAGCGGGATCAGAGCACGAAGGAAGCTGTTTCCTCAAGACCAACCTACAAAACTAGGAGGAAGGCCTGGAGGGCTCTAGATAAAATAAATACCATCAAGCCGGAACTTGGGCTCAAGACTCCCTATTATAGATTAATGCAGGCGAAAAAAGAAGGTAGGGTTCGGTCGTGCATTTTCATTAAAAAGAACATAAGTTGTTTTCTGCCGAAGCAGCGGTCAGTATTGAGGTCGTTAAACGAAACCTCTGGCTACATCAGCTTACCTAGCTTATGAAGAAGTGGATATTCCACCGATCATGCTAGGTGAGAATCCTGGAGGCTCATAAGCGCAACATTGGAGTCATCCTGGGGAGTGATGCAAATTCTGATCACACGATCTGGGGAAGTACGGACACAAACGAACGAGGTGGGTTACTCCTTGGTTACATTTTAAGTACTAACGTTCATATATGTAACATAGGCAATAAGCCAACTTTTATAACTAGTAATAGACAGGGGGTAATGGATATTACACTTGCCTCAAACTTTTTGACGATGTCTATTAAATTGGAAAGTGTTGGAGGACCACTACTTTTCTGATCATTGTTATCTTCAATTTGAAATGGACTTGGTTCCGAAAAGTCCAACCTACAGAAATAGGAGGAAAACCAACTGGAATACCTTTAGAACAATTCTGGGTTCACTGCCAGTTCCGTTGCCAAAACCTCCAAAAACTGCGCAACCACTTAGTGGACGAGCTGTCCGGCGCTTTTAATGAAGTGATACTGGGCTCTAGTCCTCTTAGCCGGCCTTGTCGTAAATCTCAACCATACTGGTGGTCCAAGGAGATTCAACAAACACGTCAAAAATGCAAAAGACTCTTCAATACAGCAAGGAAAACAAGAGCCGCTGTAGATTGCGACTCCTATAAGGAACTCCTCAAAATTTACAAATATCAATTGAAAAGTGCCAAGAACACATCTTGGAGACTACACCGTGGCAAAATTCAGGAGTCTTCGGAGATGTCTAGGCTACACAAAGTACTATCAACCGGTCCTTCTATCTCAAGTTATCTTCAACATCCGGATGGGATATGGCCCACTAATAGTGCGGAATCGCTGGAACTTCTGCTGGAAACTCATCTTCCTGGTTGTTCCGAATCTGTACTTACTACATCAGTAGGTAATAGGACCAATAGCCTTGTAGGCCAAATTACTAGCAGAAAAATGATCCTGTGGGCGATAAATATTTTTAAACCATAGAAGCCGCCTGGACTCGATGGTATTATCCCTGCGGATATTCAACAAATTATGGATCTATCCATTTCCTGGTTAAAGGTAATTTTCACAGGCAGCCTAGAACTATGTCACATTCTTAGAAAACACTCACACTGCAATCCCAAAGACCTTAGACCGATTAGCTTGTCTTCCTTCCTTTTTAAAACACTGGAAAGACAAATAGAAGCTCATATTAGAGGCACAATTGTGCCGGAAAAGCTGCCTATCTAAATCTCAACATACGTAGATATCTGTAGAGACTGCTCTTCATTCTCTTATATATTTCATTGAGAAATCTTTCGAGTATAGAGAATCCGCAATGGTAACCTTTTTGGATATTAAGGAGGCCTTTAACAACGTGCTTCCAGGGGCTGTAATCATTAATGACCAAGTTCAAAGTATGTGGGACAGTACGCCACCCTGCGGCGTACCTCTACTTGCAAATCTTCTGGCGGAGGATTTCCCCCAAACTGGCATTTATGATCCTGCCTCTTAGCATTTGTTCTATCCAGTCCTTGAGTGCTTTATTTACTCCCAGATTTGAAAGTGCCCGAGCCTGTTGCTAAGACTGGAGGACAGTGGCTTCAAGGTGGTTGCCTATGCGAATAATGTTGCTATTGGTGTCCGTGGCAAATATAGCGGAACCCTTAGTGAACTTTTAACAGCTCAAAATGGTTCAAATGTGTTGGAGGATAAACAACAATTCGTGGTATGGCTACGCACCATTTTTGTGTCTATATCTGACCCTAGTGGACCGCCACCTAAACCTAATCTAACCTTGGACCAATCCGACTTATAATTTGGTTCGAATCTCCGACAGAGACATTTTGGAACCACTCATTCTTTCACTATAGCTAAATGTCTATCAACTGACTTCTTTTGGTATAGAAGTTCTGAAGTTGAATCAGAATTTTAGACATCCTTCACAAGCATTTGATTTCTATGGATTTTTTAGCAGATTGAAATTATCTTCAACTTTCAATATTGAATATGTAGTGTAGCAGTTGCTTGTCATCATCCGTTATCAACCCGTTTCATATTGATCTAACAACAGTCATGCCAACATAACCTTGAAGATAATATCTTTACAAAAAGAAATATATCTTATTCCAATTCCATTATATATACATCTAATTAATGTGACCAGACATGCTGATATATATATATATATATATATATATATATATATATATATATATATATATATATATATATATATATATATTTCCTCTGCCCCTGAGTAAGATTAAGATAAAATATTAAAAAAAACGCGTAGGTTTTTTACAGATTTATTTTTTTCTTCTTTTCATTAACGAAAAATTGTATCAGGTGCGGAGCGTGTTTTCACATTTTTTCTTTTCCTTCTTTCATTTTCCCCCCCTTTTTATCGATCATTTAATTTATATAAATACCGTAACAAGTTTTTTCTCGAGATCAGTGGGCGATGAGAATATCAGTGTGGTTTTTAATTTTTTTTTTAATAAAGCATAAATAAACTAAAAAGTAAAGTTTTACGGAGAGGAGAAGTAAAGTTTTGTTGTTATTTTTTTTGTGTATTATGAACCCTATGAACAGATTATAGTAAATTTGTTTCTAGTAAATTTACACCCCAAGCCTAAAAAATCAGGATAAATGTTTCCAAATATATATTAATATGTAATACCGCACTAATGCGCTATTATAATGGAAGGTTAAATTTGAATAAAAATTTTGATTGAAAATGGTGTAAAGAAACTGCTTTTAAAAATATTAAATCATCTATATACAGTTCCATTTATTTTGTTTAGATTTAATATTCTGAACGAGAGAGATTACTACTGCAATGCACATTTTGAAACTGCAATATGTCTATACAAATAGTTATGGCCTTTTTCCACTTTTACATTAGTGCACTAATTAGATCAAATTTTTAATTTAATATGAAATAAGTACAATAAGGCCATAAAATGTATTAGGACATAAATGCTTTTGCGCCATAAAATATAATTAAATTCTTATTTCACGGTCCCACTATTTTGTTTGAAGAATAAAATTATTCCCTATTGCTCTCATTACACTTGTTCTACTGCGATCTCACTTTTTCGAATACATTTTTTCTATTTTTCCTTATTCTCCCACATCGATAAAGTATCGTAAAAAAAAATTTGGGTGATAAGAATGATAAGCAGAAGAAAAAATAAAATGATGGTTTGTTCGAGAGAGCTGAGACGGTAAAAGAAAAGGCATAAATAAATAAGCGAGATAAATCACAATTTTGTTGAGACAAGAGACATCAAACTCTATCGGTTGTATTAAAAATTCAGTACAAGTTGTATTCTATTAAGCTGGTATCTATTAAGTTGTTTTAAAAATTCAGTACAAGTTGTATTAAAAATTCAGTTCTTAGAATTGATTCACATTCTAAGGTCCGCATTTTACGAATATAGAGAAGACATTCTCTGATTTGTCTTACTTCTCAATGTAAAAACAGCGACCAATTATTAATTTATCTTCGAATATCCGTCTTTGACGACCTCATTTTAACTTATACGTAATTAAAAACGAAAACAATTTTATAATAAAATTGCTTATCATTAGTTTAATTTGAAACATGTATTCATTTCAACCCTCAAGAAATATAGTGTATGCATTTAAAAACCAATACAGTCAATAAAAAAACAAAATACGGTAATGAGAAATTAAATAAAACTTAATTCCAAATTATAAGACAAATTTCGACATTGTCATTATTTACCTAACATACAATTTTACTAATCTTTTTTAAATTTGACTAAAAATTACCGTACAATATCGTACAAATTAATTTTTATAATAAAACTAAAATAGTCGTACAAAATTACTACAACTACAATACAATTGCAATTAAATTGATTTAATAGCTTATTTGAATGATTATAAGTTGGACGCGGATATATAATATGAACAGGAGGCGGCTCCTGTATTTCATCGAAATTATCAAAATCAAAATTGGAATCCGTATCTAAATCAAAATCCGAATAGACCAATGATGACGGTATCCATGATGGCCTTTATTATGTAATGCAGCGTGTTTAACAGAGGTTAATAGGAGTTGTATATTACGATTATGTTAAAGTTAATTAAATAAAAAAATACTTACGGTGGACACTGATCAACATTGGCCGCTGAAATTGCATTATCTTTAAGATAAATTACACCTGATTCTAGTGGTTCTATTATATGAACACAGCCGTGGAAACCTTCAGAGTAGCGATCTCCAGTCAAGAACCGTACATCAGGTGCACCGCCAATAAATACAGTACCGGGTATGAATGCTTCTTGTTTACCAGTTGGCCGACTTTCTGCCGTTAATATTTTTTGATCTAGTTCTAGACTGCCATTGTTTCGGTCACGTTTTATTATAGCAACATGCCGTTTACCATTATTTACATATTCATTTGATATAATAGTGGCCTCTTCACCGTCAAGTCGGAAAGCAAATTCTAATTTACCGTTTACTAACCCAAGTGAAATAAAATCTTGGCCGTTATATTTTTCATTTTTATGCTGGCCATGCCATACTAATAATCCGTCGGAGTGGGTTGTTGAGAATAATATCGCAATGCCGGATGTTGATTGTAAAGCAGTCCTAGAAATTGTGGTGCCATTTAATTCGATAAAGCCGTTTCCACGGAAATATCCAGCAACATCAATGTTTATCCCTGTTGCGACGAAAATACAGAAAAAATTAAGTAAATCTCTTCAAACAAAGAAATGGTAAATAATAGTTACAATTTTGGCATTGCGGTCCTGCAAATCCTAATAGACAATTACAGTGATAAGTGCCTTCCTGCGAAACACAAACACCGTCGTTTTCGCATGGGTTTTGTGCAACACAGACATCAACAACTAAGGCACAGTTTCGCCCTCCGTAACCAGGTTTGCAGTGAGCATTGTTCTAGATTAAAATTTCAACAATGAAATTCAGTACACATCAATAAAATTTTAAAATTTAATGCGTACCTCATCAATCGCTTGTCCACAATTTTGGATATTAGCTGCATCTAGAATTTGTGAAACTAAATCGTAATTGACACCTGCTACTTCAAGCTCAGACAAACATCCGTTGAATCCACGATCTGTTCCGACATGTGAATGTAAGTATATGCGCTTGTCGAATCCGCCAACATATAACAAGGATTTCAACAAAATGTTTCTTGTGGCTCCTTGTGGTTGTTTTACGATAACGGCTTGTTCATCCCCAATCTTAAGCGAATTTTCTCCTAATTTTCGTTCAATTGTTATCTCTGTCCATTTATTAGGTTGTATTTTACTACGAGATCGTACTAAAACAGGTTCAACCCGTGCACCAACCAAAATACGGAATTCAACATAACCATCTTTAAGAGTGACTGATACAAAATCACCGGGCGATGTTAATGATTCGGCAACGTATAAAACTACACCGTCCTCAATTGTGTTGGGGCGAATTTTAAATTTAATGTTAAGTTTTGATGATTTCGGTGTTCTGCGAAGAAAATGTGCATCAAACGCATTTAATAGGATATATTTAATAGCAAAAGTGAAAGTGAACTTACTTGTAAGAAGCATAGCTACCATCTTTGAACGAAATATAATCTTCCTCTAAATGCTCCATAAGCTGACATCTATCACCTGTACGATTTAGTGGACATAAACATTGAAGTCCCAAATCCGTATCGAGGCAATTCCCAGTTCCACATATTTGTGCCTTACAACTTTCACCTTGTCGTTGACAATTCCGCCCCGTAAATCCATCTTGACACACACATGTATAACCCTTTTCGCTTTGCGCCTCTAAGCAAACACCATCATTTGCACAAGGGTCATCAGCGCATGGTTCACAAGAAGTTATGCCTTCAGAGTAAATTGAGTCTTTGTTTAGTTGTAGCTCATCTGGACCAGCAATCAATCGACTTATGCATCCAATAAATCCTACGTTTTTGGCTGCTGCTGTCGACGGAAGTTCATCAAATGATGGAACGCCACCGAGATAAAGATTTGTCATGAGATCAAGACCTTGGAATTTGACTTCTGGTGGGAATGTAATCGCCGGCTCATTATCAACAATCATATACCCTTCTTTGCGGATACGATTTATTTTAATTGTATGCCAATCACCTAATGACACTGGCTTTTTAGCTCGTACCACTAAAGGTTGGTTGCCAAAATCAAACCTAAATTCAGGATAACCATCATTTAAGGATAAAGCAACATAATCTCCATTATTTGCTCGTTCACCATTATACAAAATTAAACCGTCGGCCCGTTCTGGCCTGAATGTAACCTCAATACTAAATCGCATGTAAGAGTCTCGAATTTTTTCGAATGTCATGTAACTCTTAGGCGCCTGTGGGAAATGTGGAATTGCATTTGTTACAACCAAAATTGTTGGTAAATCAACTGTTTGTCCACTATGTGTGGCCGAGCAAACATAGGTTCCGGCATCTCTAGCTTGTACATTGGTTAAATTAAGGTATGGCTGTAAATATTAAATTCCCGAGTTATTATTTATATAGTGTATTAACGGTCTATTCACGTATCACTAGCTTTGTATACTTACATTGGTATAACTTTGCCCTTGTGGAAGAGCACCATTTAGTCGGCTCCATAAGTATCTCGATGGAATTTGATCGGGATGACATTGCAGAGCAACATTTGAGCCAACTTCGACATATTCAATTTTTGGTCGTCTTTTCTGTTCCTGATTATTTTGAACTTTTAACTCATATTCTGATGTATATAAATGCCCATCAGCCTCACATTTGCATACGTATTTACCTTCATTGTAAACTTGGACATCTTGCATAATTAGGCGGTTGTCGATTTGCTAGAAAAAAATATTAATATGTAAAGTTTCAAGCTCTGTATTTTATGAAACGTGATAATATTATGGGGGAATAATCAAATAAAAATTTTGATTCGACTAATCGATTTGAGTTGTTGTTTTCAATAAAACAGGTTTGTTTCGAATATTATAGTACGTCTCTTTAGGAAAAAATACTTTCGTTCAATTCTGCATTTCAATACAAGTTCTTTTTCTATTTATACCGCATTTTGAATCAAATTTGTTTTAAATAAATTTTTGGAAAACCTTTCGTAGGTTTACCACACTTCCAAAAATGCCTCTTTTATTTAATAAATTCTGGAATATGTGAAAAAAAACTTGAGTAGTGGCCAAAATTGAAATAAACAAAAAACTAGTGTCAAAATTTATAACAATCAAAATTAATAAATTATTATTATAATAACAAAGAACAAAGTGAACACAAGAAAATAATTTTTAATAACAAAATAAAAAAAAAATAATCGAGACAAACCATCAAATTTAATTGATAGAAATTAGTTAATATTGTCTGCAAGGTTGAAGAAGCAACTTTAAAAATAAATTTTCATTTTCCAGAATATTCTAAAACTAATTTCAAATTTTTAGTTTTTGATTTATTTATTTATAAATGTGTTGTCAATTTATTTTTTTTGTCGCTAAAAATGTTTATTTCGATGCCCCAAAATAATTTTTTTTGTTCCCTTCCAACAGTTCCAAGAAATTATAAATGTGGCCAATTTATTATTTTTTGTTTCAAAAAAGTATTTTGTATGATGCCAAGAAATTTTTGTTTGAGTATTAAACTGTGCTCTTTTATTAATTTTTTTGTATCTCAAATATTAATTGTTTATATGTGTGCCGGTTTAATGCAAGCCATTATTTAATATCATAATTTTATTTGTTTTTAAGTTGTTATTAAATAATGCAATATTCAAAACGTCTGCCACGGGGAATCCTTAACACTTAACCCGACGAGCCTGCCTTAAAGCGTAATATTTCGCCAACGGTAAACCGCTGGGACCGCCTAAAAGCATATTCGTGTGTTTATATAAAAGATAATACACTACTCTTAAACCAGACGTGGTATATTGTTTATATTATTCAGTATCATAATTAACCCCCTTGAACGCCTTGTACAATAATATTGTACAAGGCGCACAAGAGAAATGTAAAAAAAAATTAAAAAAAAAACAGTTGGTCGAATCACTGAAAATGATGTACAATATATTATATTGTACATCATTTTCAGTGATTCGACCAACTGTTTTTTTTTTTAAATTTTTTTTTACATTTCTCTTGTGCGATCGTTCTCTTATATGTATGTATTTATTTTCATATTACACAGAACATAATTATTATAGAGACGTCTCAATAGGAGTAACAAAAATGATCCGAAATTGCCGGTAGCCAATCCTCAAAGCGGGTGATAATAGATGTTAATTTAAAAACAGACTTACATAGCTACGCAGTTGCTATTCTATAATATTACTACACTTAAATACATATATGTAGTTAGTTTTTATTTCATTCTGCGATGAATTTTGTTGATGCTTTTAAATTTCTAGTAAGTTGTAGTGTTATTTTCAAATTTGTTGCTAGCAGATATACACTACACGTGTCTAATATTTTAAAGTTATTCATTCCGTTGAGACTTTTGGAAATAGTTTATCAAGTTAATAGATTATAATTTTAGTTATTTTTATTTATAATTATAATTTGTCTATCTATTAAATATGAATAAAAACCGATGTAAATCGGAGCGACGAAATCTTGAGAGGAAATTTTTTAGCTTTCCAAGTGATAAACAGCAATTTCAAGTGTGGTTGGATAAATGCGATTTGCAAAATTTTAATTTATCAAAAAGGTTAAAAATTTGTTCAAAACACTTCGATCCAGATTTTATTGGGAAGCGTAAATTAAAAAACAAAGCAATCCCTGAATATTTTTTAGTTGATTCCGATGAAAAAACGAATGATGTTCCTCAACGTTACCAAAACATTAGGCAATATGTTAAGAAACCAAATGTTAATATTTCTGGCTCTGATTTTTTTCTAGAACAATTACCATAGTAATATGGATTTCGGCAGTGAATAATTATATCCATCTTCATATAGTAGTTGCAATGTATATTAAAAAAATAGTTTTTATTATAAGAAAAAGCATGAAAATGCAATTAATCAAATACAAGTGTTGAAGGAAAAATATTCGCGTTGTAGGTTAGAAATAAAATATTTAAGAAAATGTATTAATAGCTTAAAATCGAAGAAAATACTTGTAAAAATACCTATTTATTTTTACAAGTATTGACTCAAAAATTTGATTTGAAAAATGGTATTACCTAATGAGGTCAGTATTAGCCGATATTTTAATACAAACTGTCGGAAATTTGTTTGATGTTGTTCTTGTGATTAAGGCAGTTGTTTGTGATTAAGGGCCAAACAACCGTAAATGTTCTAGGCCTTTAAACATATCAGTAGATAACCCATTTTTGGTTTATAAAGGTAACAAAATTTTCGCGCTATATGATTCTCACCATTTGGTGAAATCAGACAGGGACAGTTTAATGAAAACTAATTTCCAGACCCCTGATGAAATGACCCCTGAGGTGACCCCTGAAAAAGTGCATGAGTTGGCTGTGCCTACCGCGAGATTCATAGAAAAAATGAATCGTTTATTTGACAAATTCCTTCATGATGGAAATGTTCACAAAAGTGCTTTAATATATCATGGGGAACCACATTGACAAAATTAAGCTGGTCTCTAAAAAAAATTATTTACTGCTTAGATGGATTGAAACAAACAATCAGAGGGATTCTAGGATTAATGGATTCAGAAAATGAGAAAGAAAATACTAAATTTATTTTAACTTCGAGGCTCAACAAAGACCCATTAGAAACCTTTTTTGGCCAAATAAGACAACGAGGAGGCAACAACGCAAATCCCGCAGTACATGAGTTTACTCGTATTGCAGGTTGGATTGGGACAATGAAATTTTTAGAAAATTCAGCAGGTACTAGAAGATAAGGACGAGCAATTGATGAAAGAATCTGTGACATCGAAAAATGCAGTTGAAGAATTGTAAAATTATAATATCGACCAATTTTTAAAAGATGACGTAGACGATCAATATGTTGACGCCGACGATGTGAAATAAAAAAATTTGACGATTCTTCCATAAATTATTTCATCGTAGCATAAAAAATTCTGAAGAAAAAGCAATGTTGTGATTGTAAAAGAAAAGACGGATATTTTTTATTTTATAAAAATTATTCAAATAATTCAGGTTTTGGTTCGCTTCATAAACCCAGCGTCAGGTTTTTTGAAATTTCAATTTCCTTCTAATAGTTCGATCAAATTATAAATGTTGCCAATTCATTATACTTTTTTCCAAAAAAGTATTTTTTATGATGCCAAGAAGTTTTGTTTGTTGCTCCTTAAATTGCGCTGTTTTATTAATTTTTTGTATCTCAAATATTAATTATTTTGGTACCGATGATACAAAGTCTTTATAAGAAAAGTAGAAAACAAATGTTCTCTAAGGCTATGTTTGTTAAGAATTTGCCAAGTTCCGTCTTAATTGGCCATATTCCAGACTTATATCAAAACACCATTTTAGAATGCCATTTCTATCGCCAATGTCAAATTTCGTCATAATCGGTTAGGAAATAGCCAAGTTCTGTCTTAATTGAACTTTATCAAAAAAACCTTTTAGAATCTCATTTCTATTACCCATGTTAAATTTCATCTTAACCGGTTAAGAAATAGCCAGGTTCCTTCTTAATTAGCCATATTCCAGAACTTTATCAAAAAACCATTTTAAAATGCCATTTCCTTCGGCATCTATTGCAGTTTCGCCTTAATTGGCCGTATTCCAGAACTTTAACAAAAAACCAGTTTAGAATCCCATTTCTACCGCCCATGTTAAATTTCATCATAATCGGTTAAGAAATAGCCAAGTTCTATCTTAATTGTCCATATTCCGAAATTTATCAAAAAACCATTTTAGAACCTCATTTCCATCGCCAATGACACAATTTCGTCGAAATCGGTTAAGGAATAGCCAAGTTCCATCTTATTTCGCCACATTCCAGAACTTAATCAAAAAATCATTTTAGAATTCCAGTTCCATCGCACATGTAAAATTGCACCGTTATCGGTTAAGAAATAATCAATTTCCATCTATATCCCAAATTATTTTATATTGAAAAGTGTGACCCAGGACTCGAGCAAGACTCACACAAAACAATTTTATTATTATACAGGAGGATGTAACGAATAGTGAAATGTGTAATTTTTGATTAAATAATAAAAACTTATTTAAGGTTTAAAACATCAATTAAACTAAATATTATAACGTCGCCTTGTCAATCAAGGTTCGCCATCACTGGATTATGAATAAAATAAACCACTTCAGTTTAACACCAACGAATTTATTAATTTAGCACCAAAAATAAATTCAACACAGTTTATTAATAATAATTCACCAAATCACTTTTTATAATATTTGCACAAATTTTACTAATCACTTTTACTTTTTATATCTCATTAATTCTCTTTTTAAATCACATTTAATTCACTTTTTAATCCTTATACTGTCGCTTACCAAAAAATAATAAGCCAATCCGATCTCGTTCGCTCCTTACATACTCAAACCAAAACTTCCAGAAATTTGATGACTTTTCCAGAAAGAATAGTCTAGAAACAAAAAAAAAGTCAACTACACCTTCATTTACTTCAACGTGACCACAATGCTTCCATTCTACTGGAGATGGCCATCTTGATAAGGCGTCAGCATTTCCGTGTGCACTTGGAAATCGTAGCTTTGAAGACGTTCGATTCAGCGTGCTACCTGTCCCTCTGGATTCTTGAATTGCAACAACCAACGTAAAGTGCCGTGATCTGTTCGTAAATGGAATTTTTGGACATAAAGGTACTTATGGAAAAGCCAACAATTCTTTCCGTGTCACGCAAAAATGAAGCTCCGGTTTTGAGAATGTTTTGGAGTAGTACGCAATAACCCGTTCTTGGCTGTTAGTTTCCTATGATAACACACCTCCTATACCGTCATTACTTGTCCAACATCTGATTTTGATGTTTCCGCCTCGATATCTTGGTACCGACCACTCGTTGTTAATACTGGGGGTCTATTATGAAATTTTCGACATCGCAAATTTTCGACGTTGTCGATCAACTCGACAAGGTCGAAAATAGCTATTATGAAGTATTCGACAATATCGAAAAATTAGGCGAAAAATTTATTAATTAGGCGGAAAATAAAAAAAAAATTAAAATTAAAATATACGTTACGAACTATTAACTGAAATTTTTTTATCGCACGATTTATTATTGAACACGCGTATGCATTCGTCACCTCAAGAGTAGTCGCATATTGTTCGACTTTATCGAAAAGAAAGTTTCATAATAGGAAAATTTTCGATATGATCGCAAAAAAAGAGCGTCGAATAATTTCATAATAGCTAATTTTCGACGTTGTCGAAAAAAAAGCGCGCGTCGAAAATTTCATAATAGCCCCCCAGGTGTCAATTTTCATTCATTGATGGTCTGGTGATGGCTTGTGCAATCTCTTTCGTCAACGCACAAGCGATGTTTCGGCGAAGGTCGCTTTAGGTGACAATATCACCGCCTTGGTGGTTTGGCGTCTATTGGAGGGGAGGACCAAAGTTGAGTAGATTAATCTACCAGCTCCGTAATCTTCCAGTAGGGGGCGCATCGCGTGAGCTGTTCTGGTTTTGTCATTAGGCAGCTGCGTGGTGGGTACAATTGTGTAAGGGATAACCTGTTCACAATTCGCAAGTGTACGTGCTTCCTCCTCGTGGCAACCACTGGTAACTAAGGCCATTTGGCCCATTTTTGGCCATTTGGCACAGGCTAAAGTACGGCGCTAAAGGAGAAAACCTTGACAAAAAACCCTAATCTAAGGTGGAACAGCATATGCCGATGGATGAATGGCTGATAGGTTAATCAGTCCAAAATATGCGGACTCTGGATACCAGGCACCCTCCAGTTTTATTTAGCCTTCCTGTAGTAAAGCTGGGTGACCTACAGGCGATTTGCAATTCCCAGCAACTCGTAAGAGTAAAATCAAACGGAATAAGGGGCAGGAGTAGGAATATACGGGAGTGGGACAATCCTCTCGAAGTCCTTGGGCTCCAATGCTACCGTCTTTCTAGCGGAACTACATGCTGTATTAAACATCTAGGAGGGAGAGCAACAAGCCCAGATAGTATGTATCACGTACCGGGAGGCAGTATTGTCAGGTTCATTAAGAACCTGAATATTGACTTGACGGATAATTAAGCAGGGTCCAGCACAATATATCTTTACAAAAATCAGTACAATTTTAAAAGGAAATAGAAATTTTTAGACTTTGTTATGTAACTAAAAGAGATAGACGATCAAGAATAATTTTTGATTTTGGTAATCTTGGAAAATGGAGATGTATTCTGCCGCGCTAAGAAACAGTCACAGACGCCAAAAGTTGAAAAATGCGTTAGGGGCATATTTGGATTCTAAAAAAAAAAATTTTTCAAGCAAATTCATTTAATTTTTTTTTCATTTTTCTTCGAGGATTCTGCAAACAAATACCTATTTTTCTGCTTTTTTAAAAAACCAAATATCCTTCATTAACCCGTTGTCTACACTATGTAAATCCAATGATATTTTCTATCATGATATAAATTTTATCAATGTATGTGTGTGTATATTATACGTTTTTTGACACTATTAGCAAATTATCAGGAGGCTATTTCACGCAATTCTATTAGTAAATTATTATGAAATGTCGTAAAAAGGTTGCTTTGTTTTACCATTTGAAATTTTCTCTCAAGTTGAAAAATGTCTTTTAATACCGAAAGTACAGTGCGATTAATCGGAATGGGTACGAAGGGCCGAATTTCAAAGGGCCGAATGTCGAAGGGCCGAATGTCGAAGGGCCGAATGTCGAAGGGCCGAATGGGTCGAAGGGCCGAATGTGTCGAAGGGCCGAATGTCGAAGGGCCGAATGTCGAAGGGCCGAATGTGTCGAAGGGCCGAAAGTGTCAAAGGGCCGAGTATCGAAGGGCCGAATAGGTCGAAGGGCCGAATGGGTCGAAGGGCCGAATGGGTCGAAGGGCCGAATTTTTTTTTTTTTTTGTTTTGTTTTTAGAAATATAATTTTTAAAATTTGTTGTTTTAAGGAATATTTGGTAATTTTTTTTTGTCAAATATAAATTAATTTCTTATGAATTTATGTATTTTATTATATTTGATCTTTGGATATTCTATCGACAAAAATATTGCATTAATTGAGGTTGTTTATATTTTGCGTTCCTTTTGGAATTATCAAGTGAAAAAATATTTGTACATAATAGGTATTTTACCAAAACCAAGTCTTATTATATCAATATAAATGGAATATACATATATGTAGGTATACATATATGTATTACTTTTGTAGTATAACCCGCTCGTATATAATAACAAAAGGCGAAGGTTATTTTTTTCTAATATGTGTACCAAATGCAAATAGATTTTAAATAAGAAAACGGAATTTTGTCATAAAATGTCATAAAAATTCAATTTACTTCTGTTCTTTAAACTGATGATAATATTCATTCTTTTCGAACGATGTTATTTTCTAGACCATTATATAGTTTATTGCTATTGTTTTAGAAAAAAAGTAAGTGGTGGAATTTGTCTTTTGGAACAAAGAATCCTAATTATCGGTCGGCTTTCTTTCAACCTCACTATACGAAAATGCATTATTTTGCTCTACACGATAAATACATAAAAAAAAGGGATGGAAAAATTTTTCAAGTGTGGATCTACAAAAAAGAGTTTTATTGATGTGTCCATGAACATAATCATAAATAAATAATGTTGTATTATGTGTTTTGGTTATTCTATATACCTATTTGCATCATGGACAAACATATCTAGAAAAAGAAAAGACAAGAGAAAGATAACAAAAATATCTAGAAAAAGAAGAAAAGCTCAAGAAGAGAAACTAACTTCCGGAATAATAATTTTAAATAAAATTTGTGTAATTATTACAATTTGTTTTTTATTAATTGAATTTGAACCATCTTGATGTAGGTAGATAAATGCCTACTCATAAAAAAAATCAACTTAAAATAAGGGACATAGGAAAACTGACTTTGGTATGTAAATTTTGAATTACAACATATTGCAATTACAAAAAGTTGCAATTATAAAATATTGCAATATAAAATCTTGCATAACAATTTCCCGTACTATTTTTTCTTTATTCTGAGGAAAATAAATTGAAGAAAAATGACATCGACTAATTTAACTTGGAATTGTAGAGGCTAACGGCTTCGGTAACTCTCACGGGCACGCGGGAGGTCGCTGCGCTCCTCGCCGCTTAGCCCTCCGAGGGGCTTTAGATTTGAGCTTCGGGGGACGTAGGAGCCGGGATCAGCAAACATGTCGCACTGCGTGCCGCACGTAGGAGCGGATTATATAGAATAAAAATATTACCCAAAGACATAATGTTGTAATTTATGATTGGATGAATGGAAAACATCAATAAAACTCTTTTTTGTAGATCCACCCCTTAAAAATCTTTCCATCCCTTTGTTTGTTATGTGTTCGTCGTGTAGAGAAAAAAAATACATTGTATAGTGAGATTGAAAGAAAGCCGACCGATAATTAGGATTCATTATTTACTTTTTTTTTTTTTTTCTAAAACAATAGTAATAAACTATAAATTGTTCTCGCAAATAACATCGTTGGTAAATGAAAGAATTTTTATGACATTTTATGACAAAATTCCGTTTTCTTATTTAAAATCTATTTACATTTGGTACGCATATTAGAAAAAAATAACCTTCGCCTTTTGTTATTATATACGAGCGGTTATACTACAAAAGTAATACATATGTGTATACCTACATATATATTCCATTTATATTGATATAATAAGACTTGGTTTTGGTAAAATACCTATTATGTACAAATATTTTTTCACTTGATAATACCAAAAGGAACGCAAAATATAAACAACCTCAATTAATACAATATTTTTGTCGATAGAATATCCAAAGATTAAATATAATAAAATACATAAACTCATAAAAAATTAATTTATATTTGACAAAAAAAAAATTACCAAATATTTCTTAAAACAACAAATTTTAAAAATTATATTTCTAAAAACAAAACAAAAAAAAAAAAAAATTCGGCCCTTCGACCCTTCGACCCATTCGGCCCTTCGACCCATTCGGCCCTTCGACATTCGGCCCTTCGACATTCGGCCCTTCGACACATTCGGCCCTTCGACATTCGGCCCTTCGACACATTCGGCTCTTTGAAATTCGGCCCTTCGACATTCGGCCCTTCGACATTCGGCCCTTTGATATCATTCCGATTAATCGACTTGTAATGCAAAAATGAAATTTTTTGGAAGATAACCCATAAAAATTACAGACGGGTCGACATAAAAAATTCTGTTTACAAAAAATAGCGGACGAAAAGACCGCAAATGTTGAAAACTTTGGGAAAAAAATAAGGAATCTTGGAAATGTACAAAATAAAAAATTAACATCGAATAAAAAAAAATCTGGAAGCGCTGTTTTTTACGATAAAACAACTTAAGTTTTGTACCATGTTTTGTACCAGTTTTGTACCCGTTCTCCATATTTGTTTTGAGGTCCCCTGAGTCCGAAAAAGTGGGTTTCGAAATGGTGTCTGTCTGTCTGTCTGTCAGTCTGTCTGTGTCCCCTCTGCAGCCCAGATGGTTTAACCAATCGAACTGAAACTTCAGATTTAAGCTTTTTTGATAAATTGGGAGGTCCCAGTGAATTTTATTCCAAATCGGTTAACCGGAAGTGGCCACTCCCTTGGTCCAGAAAATTTATTTTGCAAATATCTTAAAAAGTATAAGGTTTACAAAAAACTACTTAATACAAAATGTTTCCAAAAATTAAAAACAAATAAAAATAAAAAATAAAAATTTAAAAATTTAAAAATTAAAAAAAAAATAATAATTTAAAAAAAAAGTTATAAAAAAAAAAAAATTCTCAAAATTCTCTGTTCGTAAAAGAAAGTCGTGTGTCCACACCTCCATTTTTTATTACTAAGCTTCCATCGTCAATATAATAGCAAAATAGTATAATACTATTATACTACTAGCTATTCCTTATCGGACTTCCATCATTTGGTGTGAAGTTAAAAGCGTTTTAAATGTTTGTGTGGGAACTTGGGTGATATTCATTATTTTGATAGCGAAATATGATTAAAACTCATATTTTACGCATATTTATAATTACTTGATAAATTTTACTTGAAGAAATAGAAAAATATTTTAAAAACACACTGCAACGCAGTCTAAAACAAATTTAATTTTAATAAGAATTCAAACAAAGCTATACATGTTTGCACTGTTAAAATTACAATTTGCTACCTATTATATTTTTGATAGCTGGTATAATGAAATATTATAATAAATTATTATACTATCAACTTCGGGTTTCCATCATCATAGTATAATACTATTATGCTATTATATTAACACGATGGAAACTGGGTATAAATCATGTGGCGCTTTATATCCAATGCAATTAATGTATTAATTTTGTCAATAAAATACACATACTATAAGGGACATCGCTGTGAAAAATGTAAACAAAAGCAAAGAACACGAATAGAACTGATAACTAGACATGAATTATAGAAAAAAAAAAAATGTATTTTTTATTTGTGTACAAAAAATTAAAAAGTCTTGAAGCTGACATCTTTAGAAATAATACCGTACTCAGTTTTCATGAATCAAATAATACTATATAAAATTAAATTAAAATGCATATTTCTTTTTTGAATAATTTTTTCATTATTAGCTTAATTAGATAAATAATTATTACTACCACAATTTGCAACGCTCTGTAAAAATTGCGCTAAATGTAAAAATAATTCATAATATAAACTTTTGCCGTATCGCCAGAAAATGATGGTATAGCTTATGGCAATGCGTTGTTGTTTTGTGTCCCCACTAGCAACTGTTCGAATTTTAACAGTATAACTGGACGTTAATGGCAGATGAAGAGTATGGTTAATGAAGTCGAAATTGCGACAATGCTGGCGGCAAAAACTGCGTTACGGATGCATTCTTAAATTTGATTTTTGAATTGCGAGTATTTTGCTGAACGCAAAGCTACTAAATTTTTCGCTTGTACTATGTATAGTTGTATTTGCGTTTGAACTTCAAAAATAAAATTCCTTATTTCATTTTTGAATTATGTAAATTAGTTTCATTTGATTGATAATGTTTAATTTTATAGAAATACATTCAATTTGTTGCAAAATAATTTATTTTTAAGTGATACTTCTAAAAAAATCAAAATATATTACAATCAAGTTATCTGTAAAGCCAAGGCAATGCATTCCACACAGGACTGCAATGTTTTAAAAAAGAAAAAAGCGAGGTATTTTGGCAACATAACCTACAAAAGTATTTGCATCTAGATCATATGCATAACGTACAAATTCAGAATATCCTAGTCCTTACTAAAATTTACGTGCAAAATGAACCAAAACAAAATATTTGGTAGCAACCGAATGTTCAAAATTAACGACATCGGTATGAAAATGTCTAAGGCCCTTTTCTAATTACTGATTTCAAACTTATTGATTTATTTGCCACCGTCCTTAATAAGTAAATGCAACCATTCCAATTCATTTTATTTACTTATTTTGGTAGTTTAAAAAAAATTTAGGTCGTTCGTTTTAGACTACAAGACCAACTATATATTTTAGAAACATTTGGCGTTATTTTGGGCAGCCAAGGTCCTTGAAAGATGTCACAGATTAGCTTAATTTTGAAGACGGCTTCCCAATAATACAATTGGTCACGACAATATAAATTTTCTACTTCCATGCCGCCAAGGCACAGACTCACAAATAATATTTTTCATCTTCGACCTTTAACAATTAGACCCAGTTATACGAGTACATCTCTAGTTTACTGTTGAAAATCCTTAAAAATTTAAATTACTCCGTTCAGAGAGCATCCACAATGTTCAAAATTTATTTTCTCAAAATTTGTGCCGTTAGTTCGGATCACAATATTATGTGAGCGACGTGAGAATTGGCCGATATAATTCTTTACTCGGTGTTTTAGTCTGGACGGGGCATCGCTGTGGATTATTTGAGAATACAAAATAATAAAATACAATACAAAATCAGAATTAACGCTAATTATCTTTTGTCACCGAATCCCACCTCCTTTTTACATAGTATTTCATTTTCTATATTAGGAGATAGGCGCCTTTCAACTAAACTTACTTTATCCTAATGACATGATATTATTTTAAAGGCGTGCCATAGTAATTTCGTATTAAGATTTATATACGACCTTTACTACCAAGAGAATTTATTACTGAGAAAAAATACTTTTAAATGCGATTTTATTAAAGCAATTCAGAAATAATGTGTCGATCAATATCTCGTTGAAATTTCTATCACTCAAATGTCAATAAAACATCACAGAAATGTCAATGTCAGAAATGTCAATGGCACAGAAATCGGATTCACTGTGTTTACATTGGTTTTCTTCCATTAAGCCTGATTTCCATTACGAAATATTTACTGAGAGCATTTTTTACTGAATAAAAACATAAAAATCGAAAATGACATTAAAGTGACGGAGAAATGGTCTTTGTTTTTAATTTTTTTGAAAAATTGCATTGAAAAATTGAAATATTTGTCCAGTACTGAAAAAATATACTTCGCTTCATATATTTTTCAGTAAATTTTGTCGGTATACTATAAAAATGTCAGTATACTATAATAATTTTTTCAGTACTGTAAAACTGAAAAAATGTTTTTTTTCTCTCACACAGCATGCGAATATATATTTTTATCCCATTTTGTTTATACTGTCAGTAAATATTTCATAATGGAAATCAGGCTTTATGTTTGTTTCCTCTTTACCAACAAACTGATTTTAGGGTGGGGAAATTGTAATTCTTTTTTGGACAAAAAATAATTTGTATTCTCGGCTCATCTACACGAGGTGTGAAATGTACACTTATGTGCGCGTATTCGCTTATTTAGCGAATGTAAGCGGTTAAGTGGGAAGTGTTACATTTATCAAATCTCCTGTACACACAATTAGTTAAATGTTCATTGAACACATGTTCGCGAATGCTAATGAACATTTCTTCACTGATAGTACATATAGTATGTATATTGTAAAATTATTTCATTTAATTTCAAATTCAATGTGTCATTTAAACTTAAAATGCAGATTAAAAAATTAATCGCAAAAAAGAAATTACACTACAAACTACTAATTTATTTTACAACATTTCTCATATTTTAATTTATAAAATGTTTTTTTTTCATTTCTAAACGTTACATACTATGTGAAAGGATTTAAATACCGGTCTTTTACTAACAATTAACATCAACTTTGATTATACCGACCACACAGTCATTCCAACCAATTCAATGAAACATTTTTCATGCATTTAGCTACTTTTAACAATCAATTAATGCTCGCTCATATTACTTTTTGAAAATTTTCAGATATTATTTCTCTAAAAAAATACAAAGTTCATTAAATAACATTTAAATTAAAAAAAAAATCTAAACAGAAATGCACTAACATTTCAAATTATATTTGTTAACATTTGGTCACTTGGTGTGGATGGCACATAAATGCATTAATCGTTTCTTTGGATGAGTGCCTATTTCTCGAACATGAGCAAATGAAAATATTCAATTACATTCGTCATGTGAAAACCATCCAAACGACGTTTTACATTCGCTATATGTGCACATAAGTATACATTTCACACCTCCTGTGAATGCGATCAATCAAAAAAAAAAAAAATTGTCGAACTTGGTTCAACAAAAATACCCACACTCTAAATTAGTTTGTAGGTAAACAGGAAAGAAACGAAGGGAAACCGTGAAGAAATGACTCGTGTAAACAGGCGGATCTATAACTTTGTAACTTTTTATCAAAACGGCGAAAACTTTTTGGACCACCTAATATTACGTTAACACTTAAGTAATTTTCTTCTATTCCCATTATGTGTTTAATTTTTTTATTTTTTGCATGTCACGATCCTAGTCGTATGCCTGATATTAAATGATTTCTTCTTGTAGTATCACGACTTTCTTGGTGTTATTATTTATTTGTTTTTATTTTCCTGTTTCTGGGCTCAGTAGTATGGCCTCTAGAGCTGCTGGAAAAGATCCAACTTTTGGGGTAATTGCAGAGTTAGAAGCTCGATATTTTTGCTTGAAATACTAGTTCTTTTTATTTTCGACGAACTTTGAGAAAAAGTACTTTTACATTTCCTCATACCCAAGTTACTATTAGAAAGTATTGTTAAAAAGTTTGTAACTCTTACCATTCAAGAGATAAAGAGAATTTTCTTAATAAAGAGAGATAATTTACGTTATAAAATTAATATTTTGAGATCAAAAACGCTTGTACTCTAAAAAAAACGAAAGCTCGAGCTTTACAAACTCAGCAGCTCTAATGGCCTCCCATAAGCCAATCAGTTTTAAATAAAGAAGTAATTGGAAGAGGGCCTTAGGAAGCTGCCTTGTGCTTGTGGTATTCCCTTATTTGTGATCTGTTTATGTGTTTGTTCCTATTCATACACATATAGTTGGTATATTTGTTAGAAATTGATATATCCAGATTTTTACAGGTTTATGTGTCTTGATTTCTTTCAGTTTTTCTATTAGGTTGCTTACCCACATTATCAAATACTTTTGACATCTTCGCAGTTATTAATTTTGTACTTTATGATGATTTTTCAACTGTTATTTCACTAAATAAATTGACAAAGTCAATTTTTTTTTTCTGAAATCCATATGAATTTGAAGGTAGTATTTTTTTGTCTATAAAGTGTTCGTTTCATATTATTTCTCTAATATAGTTTTATTGAAAATTTTGGGAATTGTGTTTAGGAGGCAAACCGGCCTATAACTTTCCGTATAGTTTCCATCTTTATTTGATTTTTTAATTGGTATTATTTTATTTTTTTATTTTTCTGGATACTGCTGATTTGTAGATATAGTAACTATTTTGTATAGATAACTTACAACTGCTTTTATGTGTTTTATAAGAGATTTTATTTTCTCCGGGTACTGTATTTTGTTTTTTATTTATTATATCTATTATTGTTTCATTGTTGAATTTGATTTTATTAATGTTTGTTTTGCCCATTGGTAATATTATTTTCTCTATGGTTTATGGAAAATTTTAATGTATAAATTTTTTTGCCCATGATTCCCATGATTTTTGTTTTATATCCCTTCGTTTTATCATTCTTTTCTCCCTTTTGAGTATCGCTATAGATCTTCGTTCCTTGGCCGTATATAAGGTGTTACATTTATTATAACATTTTCATTTTTTATATTTTATGTTCCACAGTTATTGAAGTTGATCATTTCACCAAAGCTTCGGGCTATTTGTTATTATTGGCTGTTATTACTTTTGTATTATCGTTACAATGTTATTATGGTTAGCGCATTTTATTACGTTTATATTTGGTATTTCTTGAATTACTTGTTTCCAGTCCACTATTTCTTTCCTTGTTTATTTATTTATTTATGTTCATTTTAATTATTATGAGTAGATGATATGATCCCAAGTTTTCAACCAG
Source organism: Tipula vernalis (assembly GCA_958295665.1). NCBI lineage: Eukaryota > Metazoa > Arthropoda > Insecta > Diptera > Tipulidae > Tipula > Tipula vernalis. The sequence continues at coordinate 196,138,483 of OY282559.1, read as the reverse complement.
GCAGTCCCACGTTAATTTGTTGAAGATGTCCTGTGTTTATTTATTTGTATTGCCTCTAAGTGTGTCAAGTTTAAGTTTATGTCCACTAGCTTTATTCCTACTATTTTGTGTAGACAGAATCCTACTTCTCCGTATCCATCATCGACATTTTTTATTATTAATTTATAATTGGCTATATGTGGTTAATTGCCTTGGTGTTTCCAAATTTCACTTAATAAGGCTATGTTTATATTTTGAATGATTATGAATGTTTGTAACAAATTTAAGTTTCCCATGAGACTTCTAATGTTTAGTTGAATCATTTTGATGCTGCTTTCCATATTTATTTTACTTTGGTCTTTTAAATATATTGTTAATAAATCTGATACGTCAAAATATTTTAACCAATATTCAGAACTTTTCGATTTTAACATTTCAAGGAATCTTTTTAAGATACAAAATTATTGGTATTATAACCTATGCTAATTAGTGCTGGTAATAAATAAATAAATAAATAAATAAATAGATACTGTGTAGTTTTTGTTGCTAATTTGTATGAATTGATTAATTGCTATTTCTAGTTAGTAAATTTTTCCCCGTTGTTCTTTGATTATTTGATTGTTTCTATAGGGTAGGCCATCTAACTTTTTTTTTTTGAACTAGCGGTTATTTTGAATATGGTAAGGGTTATGTCACTTTTGATTTGACAGAAAGTTAGTTTTATCCTTCCGCTGAACGAAAATGGTTGTGTATTCGCTTGAACAACGCTGTGAAATATTGAAACATTACTTCGAAAATCTTGGCAAAAAAATCATTTTTTCGGATGAGGCGCATTTCCATCTTGGCGGCTATGTAAACAAGCAGAATTGTCGCATTTGGGGTACGGAGAACCCGCATGTGATCGTAGAGAAGCCGATGCATCCTCAACGAGTGACTGTTTGGTGCGGATTTTGGTCCGGTGGCATCATTGGGCCTTTTTTCTTTGAAAATGAGCAAGAAGCCGCCGTTACTGTCAATGGTGAGCGCTACCGCGCTATGATAAACGATTTTTTGTTCCCGGCACTTGAAGAGGAGGACATAGGCAACATTTGGTTTCAACAAGGCGGCGCTCCGTGCCACACAGCACACGTTTCAATTGATCTTTTGCGCACTGTCTTCGAAGATCGAATTATCAGCAGAAATGCTAATGTGATTTGGCCGCCTCGGAGCTGTAATTTGGCGCCGTTGGACTATTATCTTTGGGGTGCCGTCAAAGATAAGTGTTACGCCGATAAACCAGCAACGATTAACGCTCTCAAGAACAATATTCGTATTGCCATTGAAGACGGAGTGCCGCATACCATCGAAAATGTGCTCAAAAATTGGACCGACCGTAAGGGGTACGTCGAGGCAGTCTTATGAATGAAATAGTATTCCATAATTAATCGTAAGGATTGTTCTTTACAATGAAAAAATAAATTTGAAAAAATATTGAGAACTTTTTGTTTTATTGCATTTAAAAAAAAAATTTATTTGGCCCACCCTGTATTTGCTCTATTCATGGAATTGGTGGTGTTTCATAATTTTTATTTATACTTGCATAATTTTGTGCATCTAGTTGTTCGTTGTAATCTTTTTGTTTCGGATATAGTGTTTCAATATTGTTTTAAATGTTTATAATGTTGTACTCCTTCACAGAAGTTATTTGTAGTGTTTTTTTATTCGCTCCGGATAGCTGCTATCGAGAGCCGTCATACAAAAAGTGGCTCCCGATAGCGCTCCGTATAAATAGGTAGAGCCAAATATTTTGTATATCAAGTTTTCGCTAAACAATTGAATTAAAAATGATAGTTTGATGTTAAATAAGTTTAGTTTACCAATAAATAGCGCGTCAAATTTAAATTTAGGCGTATAAAAATGACGGCTCTCGATAGCAGCTATCCGGAGCGAATAAAAAAACACTACTATTGTATATTCTAGATTTCATTTACATTGATATGTTACGTTTGTTATAGTGGGTTTTTGGACATTTAGCGCATCCTTTTATTAATGAATGACAACACTTTTTAATGTTCATAGCTGAGATATGTTGAGCGGAACCTTAACTTTGGCATAAAAATGTATGTTTGTATTTGGGTATCGTAGAGTAAAAGATATTTTGGTAGTTCGCTTGCTCTTAATTTCATTTTAGAATTAGTGCCTTTTAGTTTTTTATTTATTCTGTTCCCTATTTGTATTACCTCTTTATTTGTTATTGAATATTCGCTTGTTAAATTTTCCTGTACTTTTTTTATTGTAAAATCAATCACTATTCCTTGTACCTTGTACACAAATGTCTATACTATACAAGCCGCGCTGTCCCGATACATGTAATATAAAATTTTACTTTATAGTATATTAGTATTAGTGATATGTCGCGGTATACGTACACGACATAAAATAAATATTCAATTTTTCTATTTAATTATTAATAAAACTCATTTACACACTGACACAACTAAATGTACATTTGTTTTAAGATGTCTGTCATATGAGGGAATCGCAAGGCTTGTATAAGACATTTGTGTTGGTTTTGGTATATACAAAACCTACACAAATATATTTTACCAGCCTTGCTGTTCTCTCATATGACAAATATCATAAAACAAATGTACATTGACTTATGTCGGTGTGTTAGTAAGTTTTATATAATACATATTTAAATATGAAGTATGACTATGTACTTATGTTACGTTGCTTTGTACACACGGTTATATTTCACTAGTTCTAATATACCTCAATGTATATTGTTATATCCAATGTATCGGGACAGCGGCGCTTGTATAGACATTTGTGTTGGTTTTGGTATTTAACATCTACACAGCCTTTTTCCGTTAGAATTTTGTTGATAGCATCATCTTTTCTTAGGCGGGTATTACATTATCACATTTATATAATTATATAAATATAATTATATTTTTTTACAAAGAAAATACTGTTATATTTAGCTTCTTGAAGCTAAATATAACAACATTTTCTTTGTAAAAAAATATAATTATATTTATATAATTATATAAATGTGATAATGTAATACTCGCCTTTCACATTTATTTGCTATGTACGACAATACAATTCAAATTCCAGCCTCCTTCTCAAAACATTATTATTTTTACATTATTTTCTTTAAAATTTCTTGATATAATTATAAAACTCATATTTTTTGGTGTTTTTGTTTATATTAACACATAAAATGGTCCTTTATCCTAAGTATTTGTTTTCGATCTTATTTTTAATTTACTTATTTTTATTTGTTTAATTTCTTCATTATCACTTTTTGTGTCTCCTCCATTGTGTCCTCCATATTTTTTCAGTAAGCGGGAGGGAAACGGGAGGAAAAACCATTTTTTGATTTATTAATACTATGTTTTACCATTTTTATTTCTTGCTCAGAACCACTATTTTTATTATTTATTTTCCTTTTATTGTTTATCTCTTGGCCTTTATTGAATTCCACATCTAGTGTTTTATTTTCTTGTCTTAAATTGTTTGGCCGGCTTGGGTGGCCACCATTTTGATTTACTTTACCAGTTCCTATTTTATATTTTTTAATTTATTTTTTTTTGCAACACCTTATACAGGTTCTGTTCTTTTTATTTTTGAGAATTCTATTGTTTTTTTTCAGTATTTTACGTTTGCTGTTTGTGTACTCATGTGGTATTTTTAATAGTTACATTATTTCCATTAATTTATTTACATTAACCCTATCAAATGGCATTTCTATATCGATTGTAATAATTTTTCGGTATTTATTACTCGTTTTGTTATTCTCAATCATATTCATTAGATGTGATTTATGTAGTCACTTATCGATTTTCCCTTTCTGAATCCATATAATGTTTCCGGTAGTATGTTATCTTGTGATATTATTTTGTTAATTTTAGATTTAATTAGTTTGTTTGTAATTTTGCTATAGTCGAATAATGATGCATCCTTCTGGCGGCGAGTAGCAGGGACAGCAGAGACGCAACGATTTCAACAACAACGTCAAGCAACACTAGCTACAGTTGTTAGTACAAATTTGGGTGACCGCATGGGAACATGATGATTGAACGAAATCTCGCCCCCCTCACAACTGCCGATGGAAAAAATGGTGGAGGGAATAATAATAGTTATTTTCAGCTTTTCAGAAAAAAGAACTTGCGGCACCAGGAAATTTGTGTTGTCATTGTGCTGTCATAAAAAACACACTAACTATCGGCTTTATTAGGTGTCTGTAACCGGGCCGAGTCTATCCTCACTAACATTCCTTTCCCATCCCGCGATGTTGTTATATGTAAAAAGGGTGTATGATGGCTGCCTGGCCAGGGGCGGATATCACACTATTAGACTTATGTGGTTATCGATGTGGCGCCTCTCTTTACGGGGTTTGGCTTCATGAGAAGAATGGTGCCGTGTTGTAACATGGGTATAGTTGTGTGGTATTCGCATTTATAATACAGGAGACTTGCGTAATGCTTGATCGTACATTTGAAATCAATCAATCAATCAAGTCGAGTAATGATGCATTCTTCTGTAATTTTCTATTTCGTTAAAATTTTTAGTTGATTGCATAATTGGTACTAATTCTATTTCCTTCCATATTTCTTAATATTCCTAACTCTCCCAAGCCAGTTAACCTTACTTATCTTTTCTTCTATTTCGTATTATCTTAAGGATAACTCGATACCGATAGAAAAAATCGACACAAATTTATGAATTGTTTCAAAATCGCGTTTAGTTCTCGCAGAAATAGTAGCAGAATAGAAAAAACACAAATATAAGGATTACATTGAATCCGCTATTGTGTAAGAAAAATGAAAGACAAATTTGAATAAAATAAATTTGATACAAAAATAGAAAGTTTAATAGTAATTTTAAAAACTGGCGTCGATTCTCGGCCGGGAAATACGGATCGGAGAGATTCGAAGTGAAAAGATAGATAAAATATTAACGCTTAACGAAAGAGAGCTTTTATTTGTATATCAATTATGTCCTCTCAGCGAGGCCTTTCGTTTGTTAAGGGTTAAGTTTTACAGTTCATCTACATCTAAATTAATCGCGAATTTTGTAACCAGCGAACAATTTAAACGTTAGGTATTTTAGAGTAAACTTAATTAACACATTTTTTAAAGCTTTTTAATATTAATAAAGAATTGCGCCAAGCGCCAAGTATTTTTTCAGTAATTTAATTTTAAAACCTTCATTGTTGTATTAAAATTTAAGCTTACTCTGAAATTGTAAGGCAATCGTGTTCCGTCTTCTTTTTCCCAAATAATAACGTTATCCAAACCAACTGTTGATATGCATTCCACTTCGAATGAATCACCAGGTCTCAAGTACGAAATTGATGGTTCCAATTTCAATACGGATGTCGTAGGATCACCTAATAACAAATTAAAATAATGATTTACATGTTTAAAATTACTATTAATAACTGTAAAAAAATAATAATTATTATTATTATTACAAAGATTATACATTTATATACAAGTTGGGACCCACAAAAATTTACATAAATATGCAGCATCTTAAGATTAACAATATTTTCTTATGAAAACTTAAAAAAATTGTTCGAAATTGTTTTATAAATAATTTTTGGATAGTTTTCAACTGAATTTGTTGTTGATTCTTTAAAACGATTTAAAAGGGTAAAATTAAACATGCAAAATACAAACAAATTTAAAAAATCAGAAGGAAATCTTAAAAAAAGTTTTAAATAATTAAAAGGCATATGCTTGTAAGAAAATTAATTAAATCTGATTAATCGATTGATTCTAGTAAAACATTATAAATTTGTTTGAATAACATTCTAGTTAAATTATTTTACTAAAATCAATAAATGTAATCGTAAAAAAGCGTTAATGATAAGTGATTAACTATTTACATAGAAATTTTGAAAATTTTTATTTTTCGGTGTGTTTTACATAAAATTTTTATTTCCCAGTGAGATTATTATTTAATGTACTTACAATGTAGCATATTTACAAAATGGAAAGTGCTTGTTTATCACATACCATTTCCATTATATTTTGCTGTAGATTCATATTTAAATATATGATTTTAATGTATCAGCAATATTTTATTGTAGTTTATTGAAAATGCGCTCATAATATTTAACTGGGTAGAGGAAATCAATTAAAGCTTCAGATTGCGTGCATTTAACGTACACGTCAGTAAAATAAGGGTGATGTAAGCTGGATTTTGCATTAAACGCAAAATTTTAGTTTAACAATTATTCTCACCTTGCGAATGCATAATATTGTAGCCAACTATATTATATATAGGAGACTCTGGTAATATCAAAATTTTGAAAATTTGGCATACATTTTAAAGGTTGAATATTGCTCATGCGCTTAGCTTAAATATTTCAGAAAATTATTTTAATTTTATAATATCTAGCTATATTAAATTAAATGAAAGCTAAAACAAAATAAAAAATATTTACAAAATTTAAATTTAGTCAAAAGTTATGTGTTTATCCTCGTACCCTTTGTATTTTTAGTTTTAAAAAAAACTGGCAATCCTGTATATTAGAATTAAAATCATTTATGCATAAAAAATTCAAGCAACAATTAAAAAGCTTTGGTATGTGCCAAATCCATAAAAAGTCAAAGCACGCAGGAGAGCAGAAGGTATATATTTGCTAGTATGAATTTGTTTTAAAAATATCAATTGCAAATAATGTTACATAAGGTCAAATATCAAGTTTCTTGAATTAAAAATTTAAAAGTTTAATTAAAACTAAAAAGGGTTTTCACAATAAAAATTGAATAGAATAACACAAGTAATTTCGTAGATTAATTATTTCTTCGTAAACTTGCCTCCATTTTGACCGCAAAGTTGAAATTTTCTTTAAGTGAAGTTTCAATGACATATATTTCTTTTTAATTACTTGACTGTAGATTGTGTACTTTATGAATAGGTAATAAACATTTAAACAAGCAAAAAAAAAAAAACATTGGCTATTTTCAAAAATAAGATAAAACTTCAACTTTTTTAGGACGCGCGCGTTGAACGAAAAAAATTATATAAATTAAAATAATACAAAATAAATGTTATCTTTTCTGTTCAAAATAAAAATATTTAGTTTATTAATTTTAGTTTTATAATTAACATTTAAAAAAAGATTTTATTTTCTTATAATTTTTTTCTGTCTTGTGGCTTTATTCAATCTAAATAAAAATTTGCTCGCATGCAGTAAAATGTCACAGAAAAAAAAATTTAATAAAGTAATATTGGCTTTTAATTTAAATAATATAATTAGAACAGTTAAAAAATCCTATTTATAAACAATTTATATAAACTTTAAATATTTTTTCTAAATTTAGTTCTTTAAGTTGTTGGCAGTGTTGTTTAAAATTGGTTTTTCTAAATTATTAAATATTTGATTTAACAAAAATTAACACAAAATAAAAAAATAATAATTAGGAAAGAAATATTTTATATCACTTTAATATTTTAAAAATTAAATAGAAGAAAAACTAAAAATATTGCATAATTAACAAAGCAAAACTAAATCAAAAATGAAACAGAAAAAATATTCGATATATGAGGTTTCCTTTTCTTTCTTTTAATTTAATTATATAAAAAAATTAATTATAAGTGTGTGTATTTATATTGATTATTATAATTATATAATAATAATACAACCAATATTTTTTTTAAATGTAGTTCCTCCACCTAGGTATACTTGATGGAAGGTACTTACTTGTTACCAAAACATTCACAAAATTGCGAGCTACTTTCCCATCGCCGTAATAAATTTCGCATACATAAATGCCAGCGTCATTAAGACGGATGTCACTGATAATTAAACGATTACTGCTGTACTGAGAATTACGTGGTATTTCACCATTTTGACGGCTCCATTGTACCTGAAAGTAGAAAACATAAAAAGTAAGCATGTATTTTATTTTTTACATGTATTCTAATAGATGGGTTTCCCTTAAAGGGCGTCGAAACTTTAAATTGAAATAAAACAACGACTATATACAATTTCAATGAGTTTTGACGCAATTTTGCAGGCGCTACAGTTGCTGTCAATGGAATTCGATACATAGCAATAATCAATAAATTGTTGTTTCGCAAAGCTAATGAGATTCGCTTATTGCGATAAAAGGACTATTGACCACCAAGATGATGCGATATAACACTTCGATGTTATGAAACGAAGCCGCTCGTTCATTTGAATGTAGTTATATTCCAAACATAATGGTAACAAACATATTTTACAATTTACATTTTATAAAAAACTCATTGAAATTTTAGTTATTTGTTGTTTTGTTTCGATTTAAAGTTCGAGCGCCCTTAATAGAAAACACTGTTAAGCCATTTTTATTTGCCAATACAATTATTGAGAACTTGAATAAAATATTTAAGATCTCACTCATTAGAGATTTTAAAAATGATTGATTGTAGATAAACCTAACAACCTAATTAAGTCGTGTTTTCCATGAGAACTGCACTAGAACTTGATAAATTAAAATTACGAAAAAATTTTCAAAATAGGAAATAAATATTGTTAATTTAATTTTTGGCAGAAAATGAAGATGTCTTATTTTTTTTTTTTTTTTTCAGTTTGATTGTGAGTACAACACTAAGGGAGCCATCCCTAAACAGAAAAATGGCCAATGATCTTAGAATCTTATGTTGGAATGGCAATTGACTGATGCAACATCAGCAAGAATTGCAAGTGGTTCTGGACACAGAAAAATCAATCATTGAATTTAAAAATTATCAAATATATCACACTATTCACCCTGGAAACACTGCTAAAGGAAGTAGTGCTGTTATAATTAGAAATTCATCATTATGAAGAGTTAAAATATGAAATAGAAAAAATCCAAGCAACTGCTGTTATTGTCAAAAGCAAAAGTAGTTCTATTTGTATTGCTAGTATTTACTGCCCACCGAAGCATTCAATGAAAAAAAAAAAGATTATCTCGAGTTCCTCAGTAAACTTTAAAAACGATTTGCTTGGAGGAGACTTTAATGCAAATAATGTACACTGGCTGGGGCTCCAGATTAACAACGACTAAGGGTAAATAACTCTTACAAGCTATCAGGAAATGCAGTTGTGAAGCCCTCTCAACTGGAGAACCAACCTACTGGCCAACTGATCCAAACAAAGTACCAGATCTGATTGATTTCTTCATAATAAAGAACATATCTGTAAATTACCTACAAGTAGATGAAAGCCATAACTTAAACTCTGATCGTTCACCGATATTTCTAACGTTAAGTGAAAAAATCACTCAGAAAGAAAGAAACCCATTTCTAGTAAATAATCACACTAATTGGGAATGCTTTAGACTAATGCTAGAAGAAAAAATTAATTTAATGGTTCCAATAAAGGCCGAAGAGCAATTAGACAAAGAAGTTCACTTATTTGTAAACGATATACAGCAATCAGCATACACCCGAAAATAAAAAAAAATCAAGCGAAACAACTACCCTATGGAAATTAGGGAACTCCTAGCAGACAAAAGAAAAGCGAGAAGAGTATGGCAACAATCAAGGGCCCTCAAGCTAAAACTCTTTGGAACAATCGAACTCAACAATTAAGAAAATAGATCAAAGAATTGAAAGATGAACAATCATACTGTCAGATTCCTCCTATAAGAACAACAGGTGAGAAAGGGCTAGAAATAATGAAGACCAAGCTCGAGAATTTGCTGAACACCACGAAAAAATATTCCACCCACATGAAGACCACACATTAGAAGCCGAGATAATAACTGAACAAGCTGTGCAAGAAAGTACAGAAATCCTACTGACAAGCTCAAAAGAAGTCATGCTTGAGATAAAAGCTAATATGAATACGAAAAAAGCTCCTGGGTTCGACCTTATTACTACCGAAATCTTAAAAGAACTGCCAAGGAAAGCTCTGGTGAAGCTCACCAATCTTATAAATGCAGCATTTAGAATCAAATGTGTACAAAACTTGTGGAGAATTGCAGATGTAGTTATGATCTCAAAACCTGGGAAACCACCACACTTAACCTCGTCTTATAGGTCAATTTCGCTATTGCCAGTCATGTTCAAACTCTTTGAGAAGCTTCTGGTAAAAACGCTAAATCTGATACACGAGAGTAAAAACTTGATCCCAAACTATCAGTTCGGTTTTCGTAAACAACACTCAACAATTGATCAAGTACACAGAATGACCAGTATAATTGAGAAAGCACTAGATGAGAAACAAGTCTGTTCAGTTCAACAGTATTTCTAGACATTGCACAAGCGTTTGATAGTGTGGCATGAAGGACATACACCCCGATTCTCATAGTCGTATCACGTCATTTTTCATGATTTTAGTCACATCACACCAATTTTGCGTTTCTCTTAGTTGTTTGTTACGAAAGTGACTTTAGACTTTATACGATAGATGTCACTTGATTTTTGCAAGTGACAGCCGAATACCACAAAATGGAAAAACGTAATTATTTTATTTTATATATTTTAAAATATTGTTTTTTGCATAATTTTGTGTACTGTTTTTAATATGTTATTGTTTAAAATAATAAGATTGTTGTTATAAAATGATTTTATGTCTAATTTGCTTAATATATATCAAGTTGTAGTCGTGTCACTTGGTTCGCCTTCAAGAATAGCAATTTTCAAGTGACGGCAATTTTCAAGTGACGACTATAGTCACATCACATGAAATGATACGACTATGGGAATTGGGGTGTTAACCACAAGTTAAGAAATCTTCTACCAATGCAATTTGCTAAAATACTGAAATCTTACTTGAAAGATAGGATTTCTGAATTGAAAGAAATCAACGCAAGAGTTCCACAGGGCAGTGTATTAAGGCCGTTTTTATACCTACTTAATAATTTATTTGACTAACTTCGATTTAGTTATTGTTAAGCTATGAATAAAAATGAAAATTCTTATGATTAAAGATTGATATTTGTTGTAAGGGAGTTTTTAGTATGGAATTGGGTCCTTTATCAGGAATAAAAGAATGAGAGCTTTATGGGACACTCTTTATCTTCGACCGTAACCATAAAAGCGTTGCCCCGAACATAAATAAAGAAGTTTTCCTAGAAACAGATTTTGCGTTTTTAATTTAAATTAAGCAAAAATAATAAAAAATAAGTCAAATTATTAATTAAATTAACAATCATACAACAATTTAACAATCATACAGTAATTTATTAATAAATGGAAAATCTGTTTCCGGGAAAGCAACCGTATTTATGTCATGTGGAAACTATTTAAAATTGTATCAGTAATTACTATGATATACTCTTGATGAGATATCTATCCACACAATTGTTAATTATTTCATATTATATTTATACAGCTGAAGCAAAGAACAATAGACACTGAAGTTGAAGAGCCACGAAGACTGTTAACAATTTTATTTTATTTTATTAACAATTTTGTTTTTATTGTTTAGTGAAAATTTTCTGTTGTTGTATATTGGACATGCAAATACAGTTATTAAGGTCTTTCTCTCATAATTTACTTTTTTGAATAAATATTAATTGCGAAAGGTCGATGCAAATGGGTTGTATATATAAAGTAAGTGAAGAAAAGTCAAATAATCATGGTATAAACGTCTGCATGACATGACATTACCTAATTGTTTCTGTAAGAAATATAAAAATCACACTAAATAGTCTCTGATAAATATTTGAGCATTTTTATAACTAAACTTGCGTACTGCGTGAAACATTCCAAAAATATCAATTCACCGCAAGTCGAAGTAGTTCGCATGATGAAATTAAAAAGGGTTTTAATATCATTTCCTATTGTTAAATTATTTTCTAACAGATACTCTAACGTTTGTTAAAATTCTGAAAACCAATATACTAAAAAGTAAGTTAAAACATTTTAAAATTTATTCCAAACTACCTACTTGAATTACTGAACTTGGAATACAATGAAGTGAAAGTCGCAAAAGCGAATGATATGGATGATTTGATAATTTGATACTTTGAAGTAGGTACTTTTGAGCAGATATTCGATGGAATGCCAATTTTAATAGCGTATGTACGTCAGCGGTTCATATCAACACCAGCGGTTTAGTATGACCAGCTACGGATAGATACAAATGCCTACTTGTTAGAAGTAAACTCACGTCAATGGAACACTTCTATTAGTTCAGAAATAATATCGTTGTAAAATAATTAAATACTTACTCTTGATCCTCTTTCAGTAGACGGTAAATTACAATCTAAAGAGACGGTTGCACCAACATCAACGTTTTGAATTTCATTATGCGGTTCTGAATCGATGATATTATTGTCTATGGAAAAATGTAATAGCTTTAAATAAATTTTCATCAATTTCGAGAATAATAAGGTAAATAAGTACCGTTAACAATAACTTGAGCCACTTTTGTAACATTTCCTTTACTATTTGAAGCTGTACACAAATATGTTCCCTGGTCATGTGGAGTTATATGATCAAACCTCAACACGTGTCCAATTGCTTGAACTGTTTCTTGCAGTGGTTCATTATCACGTTTATGCCAGCGCACATATATTGGTTGTTCACCTTTCGTTTCACAAACGATATTAACATTATCGCCCGATTGTACATGCATTGGCATTGGTGGATAAAATGTTATTTTTGGTGGTTCAATAACTATAAGTTGGAATCGAATTGCTGGGAACGGTGGTTGATATTGATTTTCAACGATACATTCATAAACTCCAGCCGCATCAATTGTTGTCCGTTCGATGATTAAATTGCCACCATCAACTGTTGAACCATATGGTAATTCAGCACCATTAGCACGTCTCCAGTAAGTTTTAGTTGCTGGTAGCGGGCCTTCATATTCACATGATAGTTTAGCTCGTTCATCTGCGACAATAGTGTAAGGTCTTAAAGTACCGGGTTCAGGTGATTCCTCATTCCCGGGCCAATTGTTATCGTCCTTCCAGTTTGGCCCTTCTGGGTGATCTCGATCACCAGATGAATTTGGTTGTCCTGGTCTGCCTCTATCACCAGCACCGCTGGGTCGTTCTGGCCGATCTCGATCACCAGATATATCTGGCCGGTGTGGTCTCTGATTGCCAGGTCTTTCATAGTCATATTCGGTTTCTGATGGAATATCACCTCGTCTGTCTATCACTTGAACTTCAACGTATTGCGTTTCTCTTCCAGCATCATTATGTGCGTGACATGTGTAATAGCCTCCATCATTTTTAGTGATACGATCTATTTGAATTTCAGTAGATGTACTAGGCACTCTTCTTGGACTCCCAATAGCTTCAGATTGAGGGCGTTTCTGATCTGGAGATTCCCAATAGACTGACGGCGCTGGAATACCCTCAGAATTACATACTAAATACAATCGATCGCCAACAGTTAATTTTACTGATGTAGTATTCGGATAAATTGTTATAGTAGGTGGTCTCTGTATTACAATTGTTGTGCTTAGCGTAACAAATCCAGCAATATTTTCACCTCGACAGATGTACTCTCCAGAATCTTCTAATTTTGCATCTTCCAATATTAAAGTACCAGTATATTGTTCTCTAAATCTTCGAGAGATTGGCAGACGATCGTTACGTGTCCAGGTAACATTTGGGGAGGGTTCACCAGCAATTGCACGGCAGCTTAACATTGCCGATTCTGTTTCACGAATGGTTTGGGGTTCACTTGGATAGATTTCTAGTATTGGTGGTTCTCGTGGCTCAATTTCAATACGAATACTGCTTTCGTCAGTTCCAGCATCATTTGTGGCCACACACGAATATATACCGCGATTATTAATTTGAGCGTTATAGATATGTAAAGTGTTTCCGACTTGTTGAACATTTGGCTTAAAAGTTTCGTGGTGCATTGTCCATTTAATTACTGGATACGGTGTGCCTGAAGCATCACAGATAAGTGAATAATCGGTTCCCTGAACAATTTGAACTGATTCTGGTAGACGTTTTATTTCTGGATATATTCTAGAAAAGAAAATATTACATCAAAGTTAATTATAGATATCATCGATGGAAATTTTTATTCGACTTACGAAGATGTTTCAATAATTACTGTTGCTGTAGCTTCCTCTGTTCGTCCATTTACATTAATTCTACAAATATATGTCCCTGCGTCGAACAACTGCGAGTTAAATACACGGAGAACATTGCGATCTACATATGTATTTTCTGGTAAGGTATTGGCTCCAATTCTGAAACAATAATACATATATTCTAATACTAGAGCTTCTACGAGCGAGAAAAAAAAATATTTTGACTTACTTTGACCAAATAACCGACTGCGCTGGATTATTACCGCAAGTCAACACAAATTCTTCCCCTGGCTTCTTCTGAATTGTTTCTGGTTCAATGAATATTAAATGTGGTGGTTGTTCGGAAGGTTCCGCCGATGTTCGTACATAAACTCGTAATATTTGATCGTCGCTTCCAAGCGTATTTTGAGCGAAGCAACGGTAATCGCCCTCATCTGATTTACGAATTGAATTGAAGCGTAAAACATTATTATGGGTTATAGCATTACGTGGCATATCGCCATTCAAACGTTCCCATGTAATGGATGGTTTAGGACTTCCACTGACTTGACATTCAACTTCAGCCGATGCATATTCTTCTTCGTCAACATATTGTGGTACAAATGTAATAACTGGTCGATGAGGAACTGCTACCGTAATAGTTACTTGAGCTCCAGCTGTTTCTGTGTCCGAGGCAGCACGGCATTCATAAACACCACTATCATCTTCCTGTAAGTTTTTGATCAACAGAATTCCATGTTCAATATAAGCACGCACTGAAAATTCTCCATCCAATTTAACCCAGTGAACACGAATTGGAATTTGGTGAATATGTTCACCTGAACAGGTAACGCGAGCTGTCTCACCAACTTCGAATATTTTTAATGTTGGCTGTGAAATTGTCACGGTAATATTTGGTTTACGAGGTGGCTCTGGACGTTCATCAGGCTCTGAATTAACATAAAACAAATAGTTAGTACTTAGTATTTACGATTTCCGTTTCACCGGAAATGAATTGGTTAATTACAAAGAGTTTTGGAAATAATATTTCTACACACAAATATTCATAGTATTTTTTGATAAGGTTAGTCAAATTAGGCGACACAAATTTGGCGTCAAGTCGTGACTTACTTAATCGATCCGAAACTCATTCGGCGAATTTTATCCCAAAAAATATCTAGTACCCCACAAAATAATCTACTTTTTTACGAGGACAAACAGAAGAAGATGTTCTAAAATGACGAAATTTACATGTACAGTTAAGTAATAAATAAAAAGTGCCCAATTTTAAATTATAAATAGAGTCTATTCAACCTGAACGTTGAAATGAATCGTTAATATCTTGGACAACGATAAATCCGACAAGCATCCCGTTTCGATTAATAATTTGATACTCCTTATCATTTGTTGTAACAGTAAAATAAATCTTATATCGTGAGCATTCGACTTTTTTAAACACTTCGTCTAAATAATGGATTGATGATATTTATTTATGATATGATTCACGTTATGAGATTTTGGTTTAGTATTTACTTACCAGTGTCACGACATTCATGGCCAAAGTATCCTGGCCGGCAAACACAATGCACACGAGTGTCTGAAGTGAGCGAACAGGAAGCGGTTGTTGTTTCCTCACACGGGCATGAACGGCATGCCCCACTTAAATCACGATAGTAGAGGTTACTACATGATTCACAGCTTGTCCCATGATAGCCACGGGGACAGTGACATTCCTCAATATTAACAGCTTTTTGTTTGTTAGTTTGATGTGGTACGGCTGTATCTAGGCTTATATCACTTAAATAAGCAGCATCAGTTTCTTCATATTTCGATGCGAGTACAAGAATACTATCGAGGTTTGATAAAACGTTTAATAGATCGGCACGATTTACTGTGTGTACACCAACTCGCTGATAATTGCGCCAGTACTGTTCGTAGAGCACAATCGAATAGGTACCGTCCACAAAGTTATTATTCTCCCATACAAGAGTGACACCATTTCCTTTAAGAATAACGTTTTGTACGTTACTTGAAAACGAATCTCCTTGAGTTTTTTGGGTGATTGTTAAATTACCACCATACGATAATATTTGGTTACCCAAGAATCGGCTTGGTAAGTTCCAATACCATTTCTGTGATTTTTCATAGTTTTCAAACTGATATGAAACTTCATTATTAAATTCAGCCACCTTGATGTTATTGTCGATTTTTTCTGAGTTGTCCCAATTGGTTAATTTAAATTTATCCTCAAATATAATCATTGGAATTTCTTCCCGATATAAATTTGCTGTTGTACATGTACGTGTTGCGCCTGAACAATAACATTCAGTGCATCCATTTGGATTTGCTTGATCTAAATTAAATGCCCCTTCGCTACATTCATCGCAACGTGTACCTTGTACATTAGATTTACAAACACATTCATCATTATTACAGTACCCTCCTATTGGATTACAGGATTCTCTGCATTCGACATTTGTTTCTGGTTTACAATCGTGCGGTGTACCAAGTGTTGCGTTACCACTTAAACCATAGTCACACTGTTCACAATGTTCTCCGCGTGTGTTGTGGCGGCAGTTTTCACATATACCGGTCTCTGGATCACAATCTTGTGAATGCCCATTACAAACACAAGGTTCGCAACTTCCTAGATAAATTCCACTATCAGCAGAACGAGTATAACCACGAGCACAATCTTCACACGATAAGCCAATATGGCCTTCGGGGCATGTACAATCTTCAACTTCAATTGCCTGTACACCTGATCCAGTGTTTCTAGCCGATGCCACATCAAGTGATACGTCTTGCAAAGCGGCGTCTTCTGTTATTGTTGTATAGGTGGCTTTAATGTAAATAGCTGCAACATCAGCTAAAGCCATTAAGAAATGTGGTCGACTAACATCTTTGCCATCGAGGCGTTGCCATAAATCTTCAACCATTGGAATTGTAATAGTTTGGAATCCATTGCTGGTTTGAGTATCATCGCGATAATGAACCAATTCAATATCGTTCAGCTGTTGAAAACATAAAAATAATGCATTAATAATACATCTAAAAATAGAAATAACTCTTTATTACTTACACTCTTAATAACAACATCAGGAGCATTATTCCGTGACATATATCCACCGGGAAGTGAAGTATATCGAACAGAATATGTTAAATTACCACCATAACTAGTTATTTTATTCCCAAGGAAAGCCGACGATAAACTCCAATAGTATGGTACGTTTTCATTTGGATTGAAACCTCGTACGCTTAATTCGTTACTATTTACGGAGATGCGATTACTTTGAATCACATCAGGATCTTGACGTTCGTAACTAGAAATTACAGCTAAAGGTTGTGCTCTTGGATTGCTGTAAGATAGGAAGACTGATTCACGATAATAACTGCTGCTTGTACATTGTCTTGACACACCCATGCAGAAACAATTCATGCATACTGTTGGTGATTTTGAATTTAACGCGAAAGAATTTGGTGCACATTTATCGCATTTCTCACCAACAACATTATTTTTACATTTACAGCTACCGTCAGGATATGATTCTTCGGTCCCATAAGGATTGCATGTGGTAGGTGCTACTGGTCGACAAGGAATACCACTAACTGGGTTTCCTTCAAATCCACGGTCACATGATTCGCAACGTCTACCCATATAACCAGACGGACACGAACATACAACATCATTATCTGAACCGAGGTGGCACGATGATGTAAACTGTGTATTTACAGGGCAAGGGCATGGTCGGCATTCAATACCACGCGATATGTCACCATAAGTTCCTTCCAAACATTCTCTACGCTCAGGTATGCAGCGACCTAACCAGGCACCAATTTGTTGTCTAACATACCCAGGTGCACAACTTTCACACGATAATCCAATGTGTCCTTCTGGACAGTTGCATTCTTCGACTAAATGTGCCGATCCTAATCCCATGTTGGTATTTCCGGCTGAATCCATGACAATATGTAACAATTCAGTTTCACGTTGAACAGCATTAACGTATTGTAGTTTAATCAAGATGTTATCGACATTTGCAAGTGTCATCATGATTTGTTGTCTAGTAGCAGCTCGGCCTTCAATTGTACGCCATCCGCCATCTGGGGATAGCGGTGCAACAATCGTGTTCCGTTGATTTGGTAATATTTTAGTTCGATTCTTATATGTCAAAATTTGTTTGTTGCCGGAAATAATTACATCGGGTGTCTTTAAATCTTCACCACGACCGACATAGGTTACTTCATAACGTAGAGATCCACCATATGATTTCAATTGATTACCCGTATAATCGGACGGTAGTGAGTAATAGGGTTGTTCACCGGTAACTGGTAAATTAGCGAAACGTAGTTGAATACCGTGTTGTGTTGGAATCAAATCACTCTTACTGAACGCACCTATGCTAATTTCTGGTTCAAATGTAACACCAGCAAGATTTAAAGATCTGACTGGTGGAGGCAGTTGATAAACAAATAGGTCAGCACTCTTACATTGACTGGCAACACCGAAACAGAAGCACTGAATACAATCATCAACTGTATTGGCTTGGGCATTAAATAATCCAGACGGGCATACTTGACCATCATTAACAATTAAAATGCTATCGGGAACCGCAATTAAAGATCCCTTCGAATTAATGGCTTCGCATGAATAAGCACCAGAATCTCTGACTTCAATATTAGAACATGTTAGAACTCCAAACCCGTTGTGCGATGATGTTGTACATTTATCTGGAATATGACCCCAATTCAAACGCCAAGTGATTAATGCCACAGGGAACCCGACAGCCCGACAAGTTATATTGAATGTATCACCCGGATTTAATTTGACTAGCGGTGGTGGGGGTGTAATAACATTTGGTTCTTGACAACCATGCTCATCGGAATTATCACTGCAATCGTTATGTGCATCACAAACGTAAGATTTTGGAATGCATTGTCCATTGTTACATTGATGTTCATCGACGCGACATTGAGCATCAGGTGATGATGTACCACAATCGCTTTCATCAGAATTATCAATACAATCATTTTCACCATCGCAACGCCAAGTCTTCAATACACATTTTCCATTGTTACATTTGAATTCATTTGGCTCACAACGATTATGTTTACTACACCTAAGTTCATCTGAACCATCCGAGCAATCGCGGTGATCATCACATACTTTAGATTTAGGAATGCATTGTCCATTGGCGCATGTTGCTTCATTAAAAGCACAAACTGGCGGTCGTGTTGGAATTGAATCTAGCAAAATATTAAAAGTGAAATTAGAATTTTTGTTATTACAACGGAAGGGAAATTCTTTACTTTAATCGAGTTATAATTCCGAGCAGCCGTAACGGAACGAGAATAATATTATTTTAAAATAAAACAAAAATGTAGTGATACACAAAATTTAGGATTTGTACCGAAATACCTGGTCCGAAAAACTCGTTATCAATATGTGGTGTTATACCATATTTCAGTTTGTTTTTATTGTAATTATTTAAAGGTCGATTATAAAATATCCACGCTGCATGTTTTGGGGATTTTCAGATATTATTTATTCGTTTGCCAAACTTGTATACTTACATTTCTCGACTGTCAATTGAACACTGACTTGAGATCCTGGGGTTTGTGGTGCAAATCCGGTTGCCTCACAAACATATTCACCATCATGTTCGAGTTGAATATTTGGAATTTCAAGTCGTCCATTGCGGTCAATGGATCCTGCTGGCAGTGGTCGTCCACGTGACCGAGCCCAGCGAACTTTAGCACGTAGTGGGCCTTCATCACGACATTGGAACACAACTTCACGACCTGTAATATTTAATTATTTGATGTTAATATATAGTTCTGCGTTTTTATAAATATTTGGTACATTTAGGGATTCCCAACCATTTCTAAAATATTAAAACCGGTTCTCCGAAAAGTTTTACTACCCCACACCGAAAACCGCATTTAAAACTGGTTTCCCTAAATATCTTTTTGATAATAATATTAAAACTATTTTTTATAACAAAAACGTTGGTTGCTTAATTATTGTGCGAGGTTGCGTTAAGTTCGCTCTACCGAACATAAATTGTTCGCTAAACCTCTTGAATATTATAACATCAAATTTTCAAACATAAAAAAATTTCTAAACTTTGTTTAATAATTTACCTTTAAATTTACCTCATTTAATTTTAATAAAAGATCTTAGGGGCTCTGTTATGAAATGCGTTTCTCATTTTTATTTCGTATTTCTTATAAGAAATTTTATTTTGGCAAATAAGAAAAAAAAAAATATTATTTTTATTTTGACAAACAAATTTTTTTTTTTAAATTTTTGTTAACAAAACAAATTTAATATTTCTTATTAAAATACATTTTAAATATATATTAAATATAAACAGAAAAAAATTATTTATTAACACAATCACTTCGCTAATGCGATATTCGACTGCGACAGTCGCATTTGCCAAATTTAATTTTGCAAAATTCCGCTATCGCATTTTATAACAAGGCAAATCTTTCGACCAAGAGCGCATTTTTGCCGTTTTATAATATAGAAATACGATTTTTTTTTAAATTAAAAATATAATATAAAAATAAAATGGTAGCGCAATGGCTGATGAAAAGAAACTAGTTTTTTTAATGACCTCCACGGGCGGAAATCTATATGTCACAATTTTGAATCTAGATGGAAGAAAGATATCAAAATCTAGTGAAGTAGGTAGAATTTTTGAAAAATATTGATTTTTACAAAAAACAATTTTTTTTTCATGAAAAAAATCGGTCAAAAATTATTAAAAAAAGAAGTTTCCTTTCATCAGATGAAAATGCCGCCATTTTGTTTCAAAATAAATTTTTTTCATGTACTTTAAAGGCTTATGTGGAGTTCTATGGTACAAAAAAAATTGCTGTAAATCAACAAAAAATGATTTCCAGTAATTTTGTGCGCACTATGGGAAAATATTATTGATGTTTTTTTGATGTAGTGAAGGTTGCTCAAGTCGTACCCCTTAAAAAAACGTTTTCAGAAATCAGAGCATATTATTAAACACATACTTAGTATGTGTTAGTATCATTGGAAACCTTAGTAAACCCTGCTTATATTTATTGCAAAAAAATTAAATAGTCACATTTTCGTTAAACTTATAAAATTAAAAAAATTGAAATCGGTACGACTAATGAAACCTTAACCTACCTTAAGTCGTACTACCAAAACTATTTTGAAAAAATATTTCACAAAACCGCTAGAGGCAAACAAATCACTAATAGATATATAACTTATATACTAAAAAAAACAAAATGTATTTAACTAGTGTTCTCTTACGTTAGGAGCTTCCACACACCAGATGAAAATTACACTCAAACGACTATACATGTATTTGTTTGCAGAAACTGTCTAAATTCATTGAAACGCAGATGCACACTGTCTATTGGGTTCAGATAATCAATATGGGAATCTAATTTTGATTTGGAGGACGAATGATTATCATTGAATGATAAGAGACATTCCTACAGTACATGGCCATGGAACTAGCAACTTTTGATTTTCTAAAATTGCACTAATAATACAAGCAATTTCCGGGAAATTTTATCTTTATTTTATAGCACAAGTCTAGCGCCATTTATGACGCACAAAATTATTTACCGTTATTTCTCTTGAATTTGTTATTGAATATTTTTCTAAATTTTTTACTTCGCCGAGCGAGCGATTGATGAACATAAGGTAACGGTATTACTTAAATAGTGTAATAAATGAGGTATCATTGGAACCAGTAAACATGTTGTGTATAGAATTAAGAAAGCACTCCAAAATGGCGAGGTCGTGACTCCACCGCACAGGGAAAGTTGCAGAAAACAAAAGAAAACATCCGAAAGGGAAGGCAGAATCATCTTAAAATTAACCTTACAGAATCGAAAACGATCAACGGCTTCAATAAATGATATTATAAAGAAGTACGACATCAACATCTCGAATAGAACATTGCGACGCCGCTTTAAACAATTTGTACTAAAACAGTGTCGTCCGACTATTAAACAAAAATTAACGTCCAACATGATAATTAAACGAATTGCATGGGGACGAAAATATAAGCACTTCTCAGTGTGAGATTGGTCTAATGTAAGAAAAAATTCCTGTTTGCCGTTTCGTATTTACAAATTTTATTAAACGGCCAAATTTTCAGGTTTGTTTCTCAAATTATTGTCGAGAGAAATATTTTTGTTCAAACGCCGCTCACATGAGCGTTTCAATGAAGACTGTGTTGTAGAAAAGGTTAAACATTTAACATCTGTCATGGTTTGGGGGTGTATCACCGCAAAACGTTCTGGGCCTCTTCGTTTAGAAGATGGCATTATGAATGCTGATAAATATATTCAGATGTTGGATAACGTTTTTTTTACCAAAACTCCCCAATTATTTCGCCGTCAGCAAAGGTACACCTTTCAGCAGGATGGAGCTCCTTGCCACACCGCCATGTTGGTTAAAAACTTTTTGAGTTCCAAAAACATACCGTTATTTGATTGGCCGGGGAACTCTCCAGACATAAACCCAATAGAAAATGTTTGGACGGTTCTAAAGAGGCAGTTATCGAAAAAACACATCACAGACAAACAAACATTGATTGAGGAAATTAAAGACATATGGTTCAACGACCCACTTATTAAAAAAACCATAATAAACTCGTTCCAGACTATGTCACAAAGAGTCGAAATGTTGCTCAAGAATAAAGGAATGTGGACTAAATATTAAATAATAGATCTTTTAACTTTTATTTAATTTTTTTATATTCATTAAATCTTAATTTAACAATTTTAATGAAATATTTATAAATAAATTGATGCTATGATATTGAATTCCCCAAAAAACTAAGTTTTATAAAAGTTGCTAATTCAATGGCCATGTACTGAAGTAGAATCGATTCGATATAATTTATAATTTTACATTTATTATAATTTATTGGCATTAAGTCATATAATTTATCTTCCACCTGGTTTGTAACGAATTGACCTGGTTTTGTCACAATTTACATTTTCGAATTAAATGAAATTGACTGCAATATATTACCAACGTGGCACGCAGCATCGTTGAAAAATGTCAAGCATTTTGCTTAACCGTTCTATAGTTTTTATATTGTTTTTGTTTTGCTAAACCAAGCCCAGCAACAACATGAACAATACTAAATTTTGTTAATAATTTCAAAATTATTATTATTTATATGTATGTGCAATGTTTATGTTTAGTAAGCTGGAATTTTTGCCTTTTTGTTCAATGATATTTCCATTTCATTTTATTCGAGTCACACTACACATGCAAACTTTATGTAATTTGAACTTAATATAAGATGGATAGAAAGACAAAAAAAAATGGATTTGCCGTACAAATCATATGAAAAATTATGCTTTTTTAATATCGTTTTTCTTAAATGAAAAATCTTACAAAAATAAAATTTGATTTCTACGTTATCAAGAAGAATAATTGATAAATATATGATTTGAAAATCAATTAATAAAATCTTGTTTATAGATATTTAATTAATGGTTTACTAAAACCCCTATTTTTACAAAAACATCATTATACCTCATGACGTCACACCTTTCGTTTATGTTTCTTTTTATAATAGAAAAATGTCGATAAATAGCAAAGAGGTTAAACTAAAGAGGAAAACCAGACTTTTTTTCTTTCATGTAAACAAACCATTTAGTTTTTGTTGTTGTTAAAAAGTGGTTGTGCGTAGTTTGTTTATTTGTAGTATATTGTATATTTGTAGTCTTTGATAAATAGTATTAGTAATTTATTTCGTTTTTATGATTTTATACTGTATTTTTCACATAGCCATATAAAGAAAAAGTAAATTTATATAATTTTATTTTAATTATATTAACCAAATTACTAAATTTAAGTTATTGGTTTTAAAATATGTTATACTCAAAGGTTTGATTTAAATATAAACCTAAAAATATTTTCTGGTACGAGTATTTTTCATTCATAAAAATTTAATCAAAAATGTTCAATTTTACATGGGTTCTTATGGGAAATCGTAAAATGTATCCCCCTTAAATTAAGCTTCTTTTAAAATTGGTCTGAACCTGACGGCTTGTATATTTAGGAATGCTTTGGTTTTGCTCGTGTGTGACTTTCGTTTTCATTCTTACCGGAATTTCTCTTAATCGGATAATTTCGTATTTTATTTAGCCACTTTGATTTTGAAATGCCGGAATGTTGCATATGTATACGTAGATTTAGTCGATAATCAAACACTCTAAATTAATAATCACCTTCCTTTGTATGAAGTATACAAATATTAAAAATTCTATTCGCGGCCCTAATAACGAAACAAAATAAAATAAATTAGGCGGTTGACGTGTGCTTTAATTTTTCCGTATCCGGCTCAAGATAATTTTAAAATGATGGATGATCTTGTACATTGTACGTGTATGAGTAGATTTTGTGTTGATTTAAGGTTTAATCAAAACCAACACTAATGTACTACAAGCCTGATTCAGCGACAAGCAAAACCAATAAAAATGTTTATACACGCCGTCTCATTCGCTCCTTACACAGATCCTATCAAGAAAATGTACACTATATTATTGGTTTTGTCATATAATATTTAAACAACAATAAAAACAGATTAGTTCGGATTGTGTATACAAATATAGTGTACTTTTTTATATCTTAAGTGTTTGTACTTCATTCACCAATACTTCTAACGTTAAGTGAAAAAATCATTCAGAAAGAAAGAAACCCTTTCCTAGTAAATAATCACACTAATTGGGCATGCTTTAGACTATCGCTAGAAGAAAAAATTAACTTAATGGTTCCATTAAAGACTGAAGAACAATTAGACAAAGAAGTTCACAAATTTGTAAACGATATACGGCAATCAGCTTGGGAAAATACTCCTGAAATTAAAACGAAAATCAAGGGAAACAATTACCCTATGGAAATTAGGGAACTCCTCGCAGAAAAAAGAAGAGCGAGAAGAGTATGGCAACAAACAAGGGCCCCCCAAGATAAAACTCATTTGAACAACCTCACTCAACAATTAAGAAGAGAGATCAAAGAATTGAAAGATGAATCAATCAGCAACTATTTAAGAAAATTAACTAATGATAACAGTACTGATTATTCTCTTTGGAAAGCAACCAAAAGAATCAAAAGACCAATAATGCAGATTCCCCCAATAAAAATAGCAGGTGAGAAATGGGCTAGAAATAATGAAGACAAAGCTCGAGAATTTGCCGAACACCTCGAAAAAATATTCCAGCCACATGAAGACCAAACGTTGGAAGCCGAGATAATAACTGAACAAGCTGTGCAAGAAAGTAAAGAAATCCTACACAACACCAAAAGAAGTCATGCGTGAGATAACAGCTAATATGAATACGAAAAAAGCTCCTGGGTACGATCTTATTACTGCAGAAATCTTAAAAGAACTGCCAAGGAAAGCTCTGGTGAAACTCACCAATCTTATAAATGCAGCATTTAGAATCAAATGTGTACCAAGCTTATGGAAAATTGCAGAAGTAATTATGATCCCAAAACCTGGGAAACCACCACACATAACATCGTCTTATAGGCCAATTTCGCTATTGCCAGTCATGTCCAAACTCTTTGAGAAGCTTCTGGTAAAAAGATTAAATCCGATAATCGAGAGTAAAAACTTGATCCCAAATCATCAGTTCGGTTTTCGCAACCAACACTCAACAATTGATCAAGTACACAGAATAACCAGTATAATTGAGAAAGCATTAGAGGAGAAAAAAGTCTGTTCAACAGTATTTCTAGACGTTGCACAAGCGTTTGATAGAGTGTGGCATGAAGGACTTAACCACAAGTTAAGGAATCTTCTACCAATGCAATTTGCTAAGATACTAGAATCATACTTGAAAGATAGGTTCTTCAGGATTAAGTTAGATGATACATTTTCTGAATTGAAAGAAATCAATGCAGGAGTTCCACAGGGCAGTGTATTAGGGCCGGTTTTATACCTACTATATACTTATGATCTTCCTACATTAGAAAACAACACAGTGGCAACTTTTGCAGATGATACGGCGATCTTAGCTGTTGGAAAAAGCAACGAAGAATTAACACAGAAGTTACAATCAGCTATAACTCAAATATATAAATGGACAAAAAGATGGAGAATAAAACTAAATGAAGCTAAATCAGTTCACATCAACTTTACAAACAGACGAATCGAACATATTCCGATTACCATAAATCGGGAAATAATACCGCATGCGAACACAGCTAAGTATCTCGGCATGACCCTGGATGCTAAACTACGATGGAAAGCACACGTCAAGAAGAAAAATGAAGAATTAAGACTTAAATACAGAAAAATGTACTGGCTAATGGGAAGGAACTCTTCTTTATCAACATACAACAAGCTTCTACTTTATAAGCAAATATTGAAACCGATTTGGACTTATGGTATTCAGCTTTGGGGTTGTACCAAACAAAGCAACGTAAATATCATCCAAAGATTTCAGAATATGGTATTAAGGAACATCGTTGATGCACCTTGGTATGTTAGGAACAATGACCTTCATAGGGACCTTAAAATGAACCTCATCTTAAATGAAATCCAGGAAAAAGCACGGAGACATGAAGAAAGGCTCCGCCAACATGTGAACATTGAGGCAACTCAGCTCCTAAGCATCACGAATTTAGTTCGCAGACTTAAAAGAACCAAACCTTTTGAGCTGGTGTGATTGTCAGTTTAAGCAGCATTATGCTGATCTAAAATCCACAACTAAGATGTGGTTTACTTCAATTTACCAAACACTATGGAATGCCAATGGGAAGAAGCCATAGATTAATTTAAGTTAGTAAATTAAGTCAGAAACAAATTGCTAATTAGTCCAGGAGACTAGATTGTAATTACATAAAATGAATAAATAAAATTTATTTTAAATTAAAAAAAAAAAAAAAAAAAAAAAGTGTTTGTACTGTTTGGCTTGTATAGACATTTTTGTTGGTTTTGGTGACTAAGTAGGCACACAGATCCCCTCTTACATTTAATAGCTTATATATTTTATATTAAAGTGTTAGTGCTAAAATAGAATACAAATACTCTCATCTATCCAATACCTTACAGGATTAAATCATAATATAATTTTCTTTTCGTTCTCTCCTTGGAATAAATCTTGGTTTTGAAAAAATATAATCTGTGTGCTAGAGGAGAATATTACTTTTTTTCATTATTATCTATACCAGGGTTCCGTGGAACCCTAGGTTTCCACGAGATGTACATTATATGGAATAATAAACCATTATTTATGTTTTTTTTACTGAATAAATGCAAATTAATATCGTGTATACAGTTTTTAACATAGGAGGGTTCCGTCGCAAATTTATTTGTGCTTGAACAGAAAATGGTTGTAGATGAAGACAACGAAACCATCATTGAAGCAAAAACGGCCAGGTTACGCGAAGAAACGTGACACAGTGATTTTCCAACACGATAACGTTCGGCCTCATGTTGCAAAACCGGCCAAGGAAATGTTAGAAGCCCTTAATTCGCACGTCCTACTATACTCGCCGTATTCTCCAGGTATGGCTCCTTCCGATTGCTACCTATTTCGATGAATGACTCATGGCTTGGATCCGAAATGTTGCTTCAATTTTCATCTTGCAATTGAGTCATTCATTAAAAGCTGACTCATTAGACTACAATTTTAAGGGTATGGCCAGATAGGACAAGATGTCCGAACATCAACGTGTTCCTTTAATACTGCCTTATGCCTGCAGGAAGTGTACGAATATACTGTACCCAAGGAGGACGTTTTCAAAACATATCTCTAGCACCATTCTCAGAGTGAAGAACTGACCGGTGGTTGGTGTGTTTGGATGTAAGCCACATTGGTAATCCCAACATTCTCATGCGGTATATTGATAAGTATGACACAACTACGTTGGCCAAAACCTTGTGGCTTGCGTTACTGCGGTAGTTGTTATAGTTCCGATCTGCCTTTTATGAAGTGGAGCCACTCTCCACATTTTTGGGATGTCTTCAGTAAGTACAATTGTTAATACAAGCTGAGGCAGGCAGTAGAATCGATAATCGACGCCGTATTTGAACATTTCGTTGCAGATATCATCGTCCCCGTCTTATAATTTTTCATATGTGATATCAAGTTTCGAACTTCATCATATGCTAGAGGAGATGTTGTCTCGAGTCGAGATTGATATTGGGTTCAAGCAAGGAAGTTTGTTGCTCGGATGATAGTGCCTCTCTATTTAAATTTAAAATTGATTTATAATAGTTAGTTGGATTCTGACATATAAAAATTAAATTAAAATGATATTTTTAAATTTATTGAATTGAAAGATGATCCAACACATTGAGCTTTATCTCAATCAGTTCTCTCAATTTTATTATATATCGTATCCTGTATATTATTTGTTTGTTCTAAATGTCATACATAAATCACACATACACAAATTAATTTATGATAAAACTGTTCTAAATGTTTCTACACTATTCTTACTGGAAAAGTCATGAACTTTCTAGAAGCTTGGTTTGTGTATATAAAAAGGCGAACGAGATCGATTTTTAATTAAAAAGTATTGTAGTGCTATAAATAAATTAAAATCGATCAGTAAAATTATGCGAATAATTTATATAAAGTGATTTTTGGGAATTTTTGTTAATAAATTGTGTTGTAATAATTTCTGTGTGACATAAATTAAATTGATATTGTTTTATTCACAATCCAGTGATACGAACCTTGATTGACAAGGCAAAAACGTAATAATATGTTTAATTAGAAATCTTTTAAAAACTGTAATCTAAGTATACTGTAAATTTAAATAAATAAAGTAATTAAAATAAAAAAACTACCAGTGGCACTATTCCGGTTTTCCCGGGGAATTGCGAATTGGGAATTGATTTATTGTGAGTTTTTAGTGAATTCTGTTTTTTTTTCCAAACCATACTAAATTTGGGGGAAAAATAGTTCCAGTTCATAGCAATTTTGTTGTTTATTTTTCCCTAAAAGTTTGGTTGGGAATTATTTTTTCCCAAAACATGAACAAAATATCAGTCGCTTAGTATGCTTTGGAAAAAAACCAAAATACACTACTAATTTTGTTGTTTATTTTTCCCTAAAAATTTGGTTGGGAATTATTTTTTCCCAAAACATGAACAAAATATCAGTCGCTCAGTATGCTTTGGAAAAAAAACCAAAATACACTACTCACAATAAATCAATTCCCAATTCGCAATTCCCCGGGAAAACCAGAATAGTGCCACTGTAACGTTTAGTTCTGATGTCGTTGAGGTTAGAAAAACATTTTTTGGTCAAGATATCGAACCGCCTTGGTGAATGCGCTTATATGGGATCGATCGCCTTGGTGAATGCGCTTATGTGGGAAGTAACTGTGTAACATTTGGTGTTACAATCGTTAGAAAAATTTCAACCTCACATTATTATTATTATTTTATTGCCGAACCGCGAAATTTCATCGTTTCTTCCTCATCGTCTCCGGCGGTTTGGGATTTTCCCTACGTGTGTTTGGCGCTTCTTTGCGTCAGCCCGCGCATCGTGAACAGCGGCGAAAAGGGTTGCACTGTCCTGATTTTTTTTTTTTGTATGTAACTGTTGCAATTGAACGAAGAGAGAGGGGAAAGATTGATACCAAATGAACATAAGAAAAAAAAAATAACCATTAACAAAATTGGTAATCGGAGTTGATTTGTATTGGATCAGTCGAGGTTTTGATCTCATGAGTGAAATGATAAGCGTGCAGAAACGAAAAATATAATTGATTTTTTTTATAATTCTGTGTAAAGTTTTGGCATTGTTTAAAATTTGAATTTTTTGTCTTTACAATTTGCGAAATTTGCTAGTCATTTTGTATTTTTTTTTTATGAGTCATAAATAAATAAAGAAAAGAAAATTTTTTTTGAAAAAAAATGGTGATCAAAATTGTAATGTTTATATAAAAAAAAAAAAAATAATAATAAAAAGACAAAGAAAATAAAGAAATAATAATTTTGCATTTCTATGAGTTTGATTTTTTTTGAGTGCATGAAAAAACCAACAAAACAGATATTAAAACAAAAATAATAAGAAAACATTCTTCGCTAAAAGCGAAGTAGTGAATTGAAAGTATAAACTATCATTCTGTGCAAGCCTAGTGAATTAAGGGCTGAGCAATACGGTTGTTCCACTGATTGCCGTTTTAACGCTTTGGATACTGGTGACTGCGTGTGGCAGATTTACGGTATATCAAACCCGTGATCTGACGGTTTATTATTACTGTTTGTATACGTGGTAATGAATGCAGTACGGGGCAAATATAGTTGTTCGCTAATTGCTGTTTTATTTTGCTATTCTGATGCTGTGTTATTCATTAACGTTTGGCGAACTACGGTGAAATAAAAGTATTAAACGCCGCTACGGAATATTTTGCTGTATTTGTAGTGAGTTGATTATTGGCGTGAATTGATTGCGGTGAATTGCTGATGTGGATTGCGGAAATTGTGACAGCCGGGTGAAAAGAACCGTTCGTTTTTTTTTATTATTATTTAATTTTTTTTTATTTGTTGAATTTTTGGTAATTTTTTTTTTTTACTTAATGTGTAAGTGTAAATTTACAGTTCCATGATTTTTTTTTTGCTTTTGCTTTTTGGATTTAACATTTTTTTTGTTATTGCATAATGATATGGCTTTTCAATTTATTGCTTTGAATTTGCTTATTTTTTTTTATAAATTTCATTCATTAAAATTCTGAGCAGTCAAATTAATATCAATATATATATGTACATATGTAAATATTTTTCTTTTCTCACACGCATAGTTAAATGGCATGCATATATTTTTAATAGGTTTCGGTTTTTCTTTAAATAATAACATTTGTTTACAGCTCTCTCTCTCTCTCTCTTCGTTCCTTTCTCCGGTATTCTCGTGGGTTTTTCTTTTCTTTAGCTAAGCCTTTTGCTCATTTCATGTTTTTTTTTCTTCTTTTTTTTGGTTTCTAAACTCAAGGAGTCGATGAGGACGATGAGTGCCTAATAACTTGGTTGTAGTATGTGGTAGGGGTGTGAATCACAGTCTCCGTTGGTAAGTTGGTCCTTGCTTTGAGTCTCGTTCATTTCCTTTTGTTATTGTGTTATTGTTTGTTTTTGCATTCTTTTCATTCTATGCGGTCTAACAAGTTTCACGTATGCTCGGGGAAACCCCACCCCGATACCCTGAGCTTTAGCCGGCCTCAGGTGACCGCACCCGAGCCTCTGCAACAGGATCGATAGTCCGCTATCCATTCTGTTACAACTGCTAGCAACCACCAAGTTCTAGAGTAATTTTAACTCGGTGCGCGTGTCCTATTTTTATTTGAAGCAAGGCGCAGGAATTCAGGACATTAGGGCTACGATATGTGCTGCCACCATTAAGGTTGCCCAAAATGATTTTAACGTTACGTCCGTGAAACCTGAGTGTACAAATCCGATTGTTGACAGCCATGAAATCAGACACAAATTAACGACCACAGCTGCTAATAAGAAACCGACACCAAATTCATGTTTACCCATGTTATTGATGTGACCGAGAGTTTAAAGTTAGTCAATAGAATTTAATTTGGATGCTAATTCAAAGCGTTGATGGAGGTTCTCCGGGTGTAGTTGTCCTTATATCGTGTCCGAGATGGTGTAAACACAGAAATATCCGAGGCACATGTTCAGGTTTCGTAACAATAAGGTTTTAGAGGGTGAATTATTACTCCAACTCAATTTTTATTAATTCACAAAATTTATGTCAGCAATGGGGTACCCACTCACAAGTCCATACCAAATGCTAATATTAAAATAAAAACTTTAATGTTTTATATTATTATTTTGAATTTTTTATTATTCTTCCTTATTGTGATAATATTTTTTAGTTAATTTAAAAGATGAAACTAACTAAAAATTAAACTAAAAAAAACTTAAATTAACTAAAAAATATTATCACAATAAGGAAGAATAATAAAAAATTCAAAATAATAATATAAAACATTAAAGTTTTTATTTTAATTATTAAAATCCTGATAAAAGTACACAAAAAAGTGATAAAAATGGATATCCAAAACATATACAAATGCTAATGTTAGCGATATATATATATATATATATATATATATATATATATATATATATATATATATATATATATATATATATATATATATATATATATCACAACCGGAACGGATGGATAAATTGTCATCGTCCGAAGGCGATGAAACATTTCTTGTTTTTGTTTTTGGTTCGATATATTTGATTAGAATCTGAAAATCTTTTGTTTAAAGATTTCACCAGTTTTGAAACATTTGTCAGTTATTATAAAACTACCGAAATTGTTTTTATTTATATATTTTCACAATTAACAGTCAGTTTTGACTGACAATTTGTCGGTTTTTTAACTAATAAGACAATTTTATCATATAACGCTCAACTAATAGTTGGCTACAAGGGATTGCTATTAAGGCCACAAAACGAGATTTTAAGTAATATGATTCAAAAAAATATAAACAGACCTCAAACAATTTGTACTTAGTTCAATGAACCCCGTTGCTTCTTTGACAGATTTGTAATATGAATTTTTTTTAATGCTTAGTTAATCCTTATTAATATTATTGCGAAATTGCGTCCAAAATGATGACCGTGTCAATCGATTAACATTAGGAGTCAGGGTTATGGTTAGGGTTTTATTTTTCAGTAAACTTGTAAACTGTGACTGGCTGAAATGGCAGACCTATATGTATTTTGTATAATTTTGATATTTATGTTGAATTCTTTTCACCCAAAAACATAAAAAAAAATTGATGTACATTGAAAACCATATGTACACCTATGTGAAGTTACCCCAGGATTTCATCCCTGAAAATAAAAAAATTGAATCAGGCAACCCTCGTAAAATTTTATACATCAAGCATTCTTTTGTAAAGTTAGCCCAGCCCAAAATTTAATTATTTATATATTTAAAACCTAATAAAAAAAAATAAAGAAAGCCAAGAATATCTAAATTAAATATTAAACAATAATTCCAACAAAAAAATTTACGTAAAAAATATGTATCGCTTTCAAAACATATGTATATAATATTGAAACATTTATTATTTATTTATTTACAAAAATTTATTTAGAAATATTAGCTTTTTAAAGTAATATAGATTCTTAATTTGTCGGATTGAGACTCAATGGTTTTAACATTGACATAGCCATAGCTTACTTTTGG
Organism: Tipula vernalis; assembly: GCA_958295665.1. NCBI lineage: Eukaryota > Metazoa > Arthropoda > Insecta > Diptera > Tipulidae > Tipula > Tipula vernalis. Next base: position 196,105,341 of record OY282559.1, on the reverse strand, counting down.
CTAAATTTAAAGAAAATCGTACCGTTGCAACTCTCGTAATTTGGCCTTGCGCCAAAGCTCTATACCATTTTTGAAATAAAATCGAATTTTTCGTCTGTAATAACAAAAGAAAAAATTTGTCGGATTGAGCATCAATGTAGAATGGGAATAAGTCGCTCTATCCCCTTTTTGGATATAAGATTGACTCGGGGCAACAATACCAGTAGCACAGATTGGTATAGTAAAGAGACTTTATCGAATAGAATGCTCAATTCTATTTCCAACTATCAATAAAATAGGAAGTACAATGTGTTATAAAATGAGTGTTATATCTAAGCAATAGCAAACATAGGTGAAAGAATGTAACTTTAGTAACTAATGTTTTATTAAGTACCAACTACCCGGTAAAATTAATTCAAAAACTAATAACTAAAACCTTGTACACGTATAATAAAAAGCCGAAAATCACTACCACTTCAACGGAACAACCTGTATATACCACACCCATCAGAGAAACTCAAGGATATACTTGCATCTACAAGGATCGATTTTGACAATCCATAAGATAGGCTTTGAATTTCGAGTCAATCGGTCGAATTTTTTTTTTTTCTCTTCAAAAATCTAAATTAAACGTAATTTTTCAAAATTTAAATTTGTATATAAGTACGAGCTATACAATGCGGAAATTTTCCAACCGGAGAAACCTTTGGTATGTTTGTGAACCATTTCAAACCACAGAATCCTTACACAAGCATTGGAGAATAATTTTTTATCATTGAGAAATGAGACAATGAAAGAATCTAGCAAAGAAGCAAAAGAATGCCGATGCTGAGTGATATTAAGTTGCTGGGCCTAACTTTGTTATATATTTATAGACACCTTTTATGTAAATTATGTTATCTTTACCATTTGCTAAGCATTGTTTTATGAATGAGCTCTTGCTCAAAAAATGATGCGTTAGTTAAATAATTTTAAATTTATGCCAATAAAATAAATAAATAAATAAAATAAAATTATAACTTTTCTTATTACAGACGAAAAATCCAATTTTAATTCAAAATTGGTATAGAGTTTTGGCCCGTGGCCAAATTACGCAAGTTGCAACGGTACGATTTTCTTTAAATTTGGCCAAAAGTAAGCTATGTGTATGTTATTATTAAATCCATTGAGTCTCAATCCGACAAATTATAATTTTTATTATTACAGGCGAAAAATCTATATTATTTTAAAAAGCTAATAAATATTTCTATGTACATATGTGTTGAAAGCGATACATACTTTGTACGTTAATTTTTATGTTGGAATTATTGTTTAATTAATTAATGTAGATATTCTTAGCTAGTTTTTTAAATTTTTTTTATTAAGTTTTAAATTTAAAAATAATTAAATTCTGGGCTAACTTCACAAAAAAATGTTGATGTATAAAATTTTACGAGGGTTGCCCTGATTCAATTTTTTATTTTCTGGGATGATATCCTTGGATAACTTCACATACATGAAAACCATATTCTTTTCGTCAAAAAACATTAATGTTTTTTCGATGTACATCAATTTTACGAAATGTACATTTTTTCATAAATTTCACCTTGGCTACTAACACCAACAAAAAATTGAAACGTCAATTTTGAGTTGGCAAAGTTCTCAATATATAGAGTTTTTTGTTTATTCATAATTAAAAGATAAAATACCTGAAGAACAAAAAGACGGACTTATATACAAAATTCAATTAAAGATTGCGATTCATTTTATGTGGGAGTAACTAGCAAAACAAAATTAGTGAGAGTACATCAACACAAGAAAGACGTAGAAAACATTAATAAATTCCCGACATTGACACACGTAACATACAGATCAGCTTTAGTTAAACATACTGGCTACTTTAGGATAGAAACAAAAAAAGATTATTTAAAGAAGCGTATCATATTTGGACGTCCAAAAATCCTGTAAATTACAAAGTAGATATAAACCGTTTGCTTACTAATTACAAAAATGATATTAAAAATTTCGTAAAACCACACTAAAATTTTACGTATATACAATAATTTGTTACTAGTAAACCTGTCCCTCGATTAACACGGTAATTTCGTTCCGCCATATTACCGTGTAACTCAAAACCGTGTTAATCGCGACTAATACACATTTGTCCCTCGATTAACACGGTACTTGATTAACGCAGCGAAGCTTCTGTGCGTGTTAATCAAGACTTTGTCTCAATTCGTTGGCCGTGTTAAATCAAATCCGTGTTAATCAAATACCGTGTTATTCGAGGGACAGGTGTATATAAAAAAATCAGCTGTGCATAGAAAATAATCACCCCTATTATGATTCAAGAGTCTATCGACGATTGTCGATCGACTCGACAATCATAATAGGGGTAAATAAGTTAAAATTGACTTGGTCAAGGACACTGTGTAAATAAAAGGTTTTTCTTGTCTAGGCATACAAAATAAACTTTGTTGTCAAAATAGTTTGTATACACAATACACACAATTGTTATGTAAATATGGTTATTACGGTATATATGTTTTAATTTTTGTTAAAAATTGTAATTTTTATAATTTTTTAGTTTTTAGTAATTTTTGGTTGCCTGAAAATGGTTTAAATAACCGAAAATTTGGCAGAATTTGTATCTAGAAAGAAGAAATTTTAATAAAGAAATTTATTAAAATATAGTAAATAGGTGTATAATTGAGCCTAACATAGAAGAGATTTTTGTGTCTCGATTTTTAAACATTTTAATTGTTGTGTTAATTTATTTTAATTGAATTAAATAAACTTATCAATATATAGTTTCTTCAGCCTCGATTTTGAATCATTTTAATTATTGTGTTTAATTTTAATTGTTGAATAAAGCACTAAACTAACAAAAATCGATTCGACATTTTTTAAATATCAAATGGTTTATATTACCAATACAAACACAAACAACATTAATTTTTGTTTCATGTACTTCTCACACCACAAAACTTACATTGGTTTGAAAACACGAAAAGAATTCGACATTAACAATAAATTTTTTTTTTTAATTTTTTTTTTAAAATTAAAAGTGAAATTTACTAATATAAATTTTGCTTAAGTATGTTTTGGTGCTTTGCAAATGGTGTAATAACACCTAAAATTCAACAAATAAAGTTTTTTTTTTTTTAAATAAAATACACGTTTCAAAAATTTGTAATAAAGTCCATAGAGTTGAGCCGTTAAATTAATAATTATTATTTTATTTAAAATAAGTAACAATCAACTGATGATTGTAAAAGTTTTTATCGAAAATAAAAGCTAACATTTCTTTTTTTTTTGTATAAAATATTATTTTATATCTATGTAAATTCAAAAATTCAAAAAGATTCAACCACGGAAACCAGCCAAGTGACTTTAAAGGTATAAAGTACAAATCGAACAAGTGAGGCCTTACATTAATTGCAAGAAATCATGATACTTGAGAAAACCATTTAATTTTGCCGGGTGAATTTGTGGTGTTGGCGATCCTAAACTATGAAGTGGCAGTTTCTATTTTATTTTTAATTTATTAATTTGTTGTTAAACCACCTCGTCTTACACGATCTATTATGAATGAGCACCTGCTCAAAACAGATTGTGTAAGCATGGGGTTGGCCCCTGTAACGCAAAATTTATGTTGGTAAATAAATAAATAAAATAAATAAATAAATACAAAATAAATACATGTATACTGTTTTAATTTTAATAATAATCATATACAAATGAAATAAAACGGAGATACAAATAAGAGAAATATTTTAATTTAAATAAATTTAAATTTGTTTTGTCTAAATTTTTTAATGAACGTTCAGAAAATCTTTGGAACAGTTTTACACATTTTCAGCTGCCATAGTTAGTTTTTGATTGTGTGGAAGGTTCATATAATCTCGTTTTTGGTTGTAAGCCAGATTTCAAAATTGACGCCCAGAAGTCAAGCGGAACATTTGTTCTTATAATTTGAATCATAATTTTTAAGGCAAATACCGAAAAAACCGATAAAAGTAAACCAATGGCACAGTTGTTAAATGCTAATATTGTAATTATATTTCATTGAAAAATCGAAAATCCGGGTTTTAGATTTTAAAATCTGATTATTTTTAGCCTCTGATAGGTGTTTTCGGAAAACCGGTTACCAGTTTTACAATCCCTATGTCCAATTATATTGAATGTATTTGTTTCTGTTGTTTTTTAATCTTACCCTCTCTTACTTTTCCTTTAGTACATCGGAAAGCGTTTGAGTTTAAAGAATCTTATTAATAACATTTTTTTAAATATTTACTTACGTTCTTTAATAATCTGTTCATTTGGATAAGTTTTTAAGTTGAGTCCCCCTGGTGGTGCTATTGTTGGTGGTCGAGTAGCTAAAATGATCATAAATTAAGGTATAAATATTTTACCTAGTTAGAATATATTTTTAAAATTATTAAAATAACTCAAACAAACAAACAATTTAGAAACAGAGAAAATCATTCGAGAGAATAGCTGTAACTTGCTAAAAATGTTTGTAGATTTATTGCATATTATTTGTTTCATATTTGGAGCCAGATTTCATTAGAAAAGCACATTATTCAAAGATAAAATTTATATAGTATTAACGCAATTTTTCTTGTAAAACTTTCAAACACACGAGCATTTTTTGTTTAAAACTTACGCTCTTGATTCGGACAATCTAACTCGTCACTTATATCATAAGGACAATCAACAAAACCATTACAACGAAATGATATTGGAATACATGGATCATTTTCACATCTGAACATATTTGGTGGACAAGCTGGATCTGTCTCATGCACATCTAATTTTGTCAAAATTTATAGAAACTGTAAATATTTATAAAATTAAATGTTTTTGCTTACGTGGACATCCTTCTTCGTCAGATCGGTCATAACAATCTGGATACCCGTTACAACGATCCGAATGCGAAATACATTGTCCGTCACTGCATTTCCATTCCGATTGGCCACAATGTGCTGGTTTTGGTGTGGCTTGTGGGCAATTATCTTCATCCGAATAATCGCTACAATCATAACGACCATTGCATAAATCAGAACCACGAATACAATCGCCATTGGTGCATTTGAATTCATCGTCACGACAGTCTAGATCCGGACAACCTTGCTCATCACCGCCATCTTGGCAATCACTTTGCCGATCACACTGCCGACTTTGTTCAATACATTGACCATCGGAACAAAGGTATCCGTTACATGGTGTTGCTGAAAAATTTAACAATATTTTATTAATCTCCTTCAAAATTTATCTGTTTTTCCGCTAACTGATTAAGTTTTTTTTTGTATAATATGCAAAAATATAATTTAATCATGCTAAAAGTTTTTATACGGGGTGGTGTTATATTAACATAGTAACTTGTTTTCTATACAATTACTTTTGGAAGCAATGATTAAAGATTTTATTTTACGAAAATATTGTAATGTTTCGCAACGACAAAATTAATCGAGTCCGTTTTGTTACATTTCCGAAATGTGTAATGGAAATAGTGACAACCTATCAAGTAGAATAAAAGTACATAGCAGAAAAGTAGCATCATGTAAACGTAAAATACAATATTTTCTTACTTTATCTAGTATTCGATAAAGTACGCCATCCAAAAAATTAAAGGAACAAACATTTTTTTAATTTTTTTAGTGTTTTTTGAAGAACTATTTCTTTAAAAAAAAACAGTCGTACAGAGAAGGAAAAAAAGCATTTTAAAGCTTCAAGTCTCCAGTTTCGATATTTTTTACCAGAACATTTTTATGAGCTACGGTTACCGCGAGACAAAAATTTTCCAATTTTTTTTAAGAATATTTATTTGGTTAAACTAGAGTTATATAAAACAATGAGATATAAATAAACAAATAAAAAATAAATTTTCTGTTTTATATATCTCTAGTTAAAAAAACAATTTGGTCTCTCTACGTCAATTTATTGCTTAGATATCTGACTTTGTATGAAAAAGGATCCTTTTGTTGGAACGAAATAAATGATTGAGCCTTTCGTTGGAACGAAACAAATGACCGCAGAAACGGTTGGATGGGTCAATTTGAAAATCTGCAGGGCTATTAGGGATACATTTAGCTATAAAAGAACCTGGCAACATTAACGTAAGTAACGGTAGATTTACTAGAAAACTAAAAAAATTTCATTTTTTTGTACTTTTTTCAATTGAGGGTGAAAACAATCTTTTTTCTCAAAACAAAAAAGGTCTTGTAGGAAATTTATTAATGTATTTACTAAAATTTATTAATTTATTTATTTTTGACTTGAAGCTTTAAAACGCTGTTTCCCCATTTCTGTACGACTGTTTTTCACAAAGATGCTGCTCTTCAAAAAACACTATCAAAACTGAAAAAAAATTTTGTTTCTTTAATTTTTTGAATAAGTGCGTATTAAAATATTAATATTTTGCGGTTACTTCATACCATGCCACATTTTTGCTATATACTTTTATTCTACTAGTGTAAACGTTATAACCAAAAGTTTGGCAAATTCACAATGCTACGTTAATTTTTCACCCTGCATAATTAGACCATTAAAGTATAATC
>OY282559.1:196036613-196098620 GCA_958295665.1 Tipula vernalis | reverse complement strand
CCACAATATTGTGTTCTTAATTATTACCGATATTGTACCGACATTTCGGTATTTAAGAAAATAAAATACCGATTTTACGGCATACCTGCTTTCTAAATGTTTTCCAACATTTGTTTAAAAATTCTGGCAATATAAATGTTTCACCTTATTGAATAAGATAAACATTAAAACATAATTTTATAATTAAAATTATGATAAAACAAACAGCTTTACTTAAAAAGACTTGTCTGTTACCTGTATTAGAGCCAGGTCGGTAAATATTTTATTTATTTTAATATTCTAAAAACTATTTTATCCTGACCAGCAATAAAGTATTCAAATATTATACTATACACTCAGGCGTAATAGAATAACTTACTCTTGAACCATGTCAGCTTAAATATTTTAAAAAGGCTCAGCTCAAGCTCAATCAAAATTGCTCTAAATAGTTTGAGCAAGGAATTGGAATTGAAATTCAATTTTTGGTCAAATAAAATAGCCATGGAATATTTCGAATTCTATTGGTTTTCAAAGGTTGGTAGCATTTTGAATTTTTTTGTGACGATATAAATTTTTTTTCGCGAATAAAATATTGCTATGTGGGTTTATCTAAGTTTATCGTATTTAATAAATTTTTTTTTCATCACCTGATTACGATCGGTTATAACGATGGACATAAATACAGCCTCCTGTTAAGAGTGCAGAATCCATGGGCCGACCCACCTTTCATGTCAGCACTATAGAGGGTAGCATGAAGCAATGCAATGTGCAGGTGGTTAAGGCAAAAACAGGTCCATAGCCGTACGTCCTCGATTTGGCTACTACTGCGCAAGGTAGGACGGTAAAAACGAACTGCGAAAGAGCTACGAGTGCCTTGAGCTCCAGAAAAGATTGCATAGATTAAAACATACATATATTTTTTTACTTTTAATTAACAAATAAATTGCCAAAATAATAATAAATTTCTCAAAGACAACCTACAGAACTTAGAGAAGTGGTCTAGAGCGTAAAGTAGTTAAATTCCGTCAATTTAGCAGGAATTCGACGAATTCCTACTGAGGAATTCAATAGTGCAATTGTTGTTGAACATTGTCGAATAAAATACAGCTAATATAATAAAGTTTTAAAAATTCTTGAAAATAAAACAATTTTAAAATGTCTAATTTGAGTACAAGAAATTAGAAACTCAAAACGGAACCAAAATTTAACTAAAGGGTATTTCAACAAGAGGTGGGCGCTAAACAAATTGTTCTTTTTGTCATCTGTCAAAGTTAATTCTGTAATTATCTAACATTTGACAAGTAAAAAATAGGCGGTTAGTAGAAAAAAGAACGATACACGCTTCGACAACGTTTAGAAACTGTGAAAATTCATTATAAAAGAAAGAACAATTTGCGGAGGCAATTCGTAGAGATCGGTCTGCATTTACTCGAATAATAGTGTATCGTGAGATGGTACTCTATTTTTTTGGCCTGAAGTTGAAGGTTTGGGCATGCACAATCTTTATTTACAACAGGAAGATGCCATATGCCACATACGGACGATTTTGAATACGAGTCGGACGATTTTGAATACTGGTTGGACAGTTGTTCCTTTCTTCATTTTTCTTATTTTAAACGGTATTTACAGCACGGCCAATCGCCCAAACCTAAAAAGAAGGAACACCCAACAATTTTTGACCAAATTTTTGAGCTATAAATTCTTCGTCTAATTTTTGGGTGATTTGGGTTTGCCGATTATTCGAAGTGTGTTAGTTTTATTTATCACTTTTATGATGTAAATGTTAAAAATTGAATTAATAACCGAGAATCAGGTGTTCTATTAGAAACGCCCACTGATTTCGATTAATATAAAAACAATTTATTTTGCGAATGCAATAAATGTTGAGTACAAATGTTTTTCCCTTATTCAGTAATTTAATTTAATTTCTAGATCACTATTCACAAGTTATCAGTAATACAATTTATTATTTAATTTTTTTAATTTTCACAATCGTAAATTTGTACACAAGAAAAGAAAAAGCGAGTGTATACAACAGTAGAATCGAACGAGACGTGAAAACGTGAGACGTGTGAAAGATTGGAGGTGATGGTATGGCGAATAATTCCCATGGATACATCTATCGTATTAAAAGCTGTGTGAATCTCCAAGATGATAAGATCTGCAAGTATGAATCGGCGATTGAAGCACAGGGCTTGAGCGGCAAGAACGCGCGCCAAAGTATTAAAGTGTTTTGCTGTGGTGGAACAATTTGCCCGCGGTGGCCGAGAATTGTTGTCCATCAAAATAATTTTTTTTCGAAATAAGGATTCCAATTAATAAGTTAGTCTGTTTGTCTTCATTTCTTCGTTCTCAGATTTCAAATCCTTTTCGTTTATCCATGGATATTAAACCTAAACCATACTTTCAATAAAACATTGCAATAGAGTATTTGTATATTCTGAGAGGGTTTTGAATGAACTTGAACACATGATTTGTTTTAAGTCTCTTCTTCTTCAAGAGGTATTTACATAAACTTCATGTAAAAAGGAAGCCACGACTTTGTTTTGTAAATATGATTTGATTGAGCTTATTTATTTTTTGGCCCTTATTTTCAAACTTCTTGCTATCATCGTTCAAATGTTACTCAAACTAAGAAAAGAGAAAAATTTGTTTAGAGTGGTCAGTTTTTTCCGCCTATGTGTATTATACATGCATACGAGTACATGTATGTATAATATATTACATTTATATGATAAGAGAATTGAATATTCATTCAAACATAAGACAATAAATGCAGGAATAAATTGACAATCATTCAATATTGATGGATAATTATGTAATCTGAAATGATCTCTTATTAACAATCAATCGAAATAAATAAAGTTAAAATCAAATTATCCAAGAATAATTGAAACTCAGTGGCACAGTGTAAAATTCGTAAGGCTCAATGTGTGCAATTGTTCTTGAATAAATCTAAGTGTTCTCACTGTAAAATTTGGAGATAGTCTCCCGATCCAAATTTAGCAATACAAACAAATTATTATATAAATAAAATAAACTTAAAAAAGACAAATGAAATTATTATTAACCGAGACAGTTTTGTTCATCAGAAAAATCTTTACAGTCATAAAAATTATCGCATCGCATAGTCCCATCAATACACATTTTACCGTCTGAACAAGAAAATTCTGAAGATTTACATGAACCTGTTAAAACTGAAGATTGAAATGGTACACCATTTATATAAAGTGGATGAAATTATTAATAACTGCTTATACCGTAGACAGACTAGAGATTAGCTAAGCGCGATTAGTGAAACAAGATTAGCTAATCTACCACAAATCATTTGGGTTGACTTACTAGGAATAGTCACCTCGGCAGAAAAGTAAAATAATATGGTGGCCCTTTGCCGAAATGTCGGTGGTAAATCAACTTGACTAATTTTTTAATTCAATATTTGTAAAATTTTAAAATTGTAACAAACCGGAGTATGTTTTTATAAAGATAAACTCATCATTTGTCATGTCATTGATTTTATAACTTCTATCGTAAACTCACGCCACTGGCATTTTTGGCTATATCGAAGAAATTATTCCGCGTTATCGCGCGGACCATTACTAAAACCAATAAAACGAGATAAACTTCAAAATTATTGAGATCAATACATTAATCTCGTTTATTCACTAAGCAACAAATAAAGCGGTATTAGCTAATCTTCGTCTAAAATTCATTAATAACGCTTAGCTAATCTCTAGTCTATCAACGGTTACTTTATAGATTGTAATTAGTTTCAAGTCTTTTTAATACTTACGACAATTGTCTTCGTCAGACCCGTCACTACAATCGATCCTACCATCACAGTGTTGGAAATGCGAATAACATTGACGGGTGCGTTTACACGTCAATTCAAAACAGTCATTATTTTGTGATGTGTCTATTGGCGATTGGGTTACTGGTGGTTGTGGTTGAGTACATATTCTTGGGTTTTCATCGCTGCCATCCAAACAATCTGTTTTGCCATCACAACGGTGCTCGAATGAGAAGCATTTACCATCACAAAGGAAATCATCGCCGGAGCACTCAATTTCTAAATGTTTAAAAAAATTGGTTAATTATTTTTATTCAATCAACTTAAATTGGAAAAAAAAAAAAAAAAAATCCAGAGATTTATTTGAAATATCACGAAAGCAAAAAATTAGAAATACGTGAAAATAATAAGTATATCACATTTATACGAAAGTCGTAAACCCACCACAAAATTTGGTGGCTGATATGTTTATTTGTCGATTGTGCTATTTATGTGAATTCATCTCGAATCAATTTTTTATTGCTAAATTTCATTTTAACCTGTGAACGTATTTTTTTAATTTTCATTGTAAAAATTCTAAACATTAATAAATAATGAATGTGTTACGCAGCTGAATACAACAGCAATAAGCAAATTATGAAAATTTTTGTTTTATATTAAGCTCTATTTATTTAAATGACATTAAAATTAATATTGAAGCGGTAAATACAATATATACAAAATTTATAAATAACAGAAAATGGTTAATATTCCCGAAATAATAAATAATATTTACATAAGAACAGAATAACCGTAACTGTTCTAAATCTTACCTGTACCTGGCCTACAATTTTCCTCATCAGAATCGTCTATACAATCGATATTTCCATCGCAAACAAATTCTTCATTTATACATACACCGTTTCTACATCTCCACAGACCAATTTCACAAATGACATCAATTGGTCTTGTTGTTGGTGGTTCTGGTGCCTCTAAGGTACGTTTTCGTGTGTTTGTGTGATTTTTTATCAGTTAAAGTTTTTTTTTTATGCAAAGTTAAAAGTTTAAAAAAGCATAAAATAATGTTTTAAATAAAAAAATAGAAAAGCCAGTATATTAATGAAATATATATAAAAGTAATAAATAAGTAAATTTTAAATAATAATTGGTAGAATTTATTCCCTAATTGCACTTATAATAATCGTGCTACAATGGTGATGTGCAATTAGAAAATAAATTCGTTTGTGCATGCTAAATTTCGTTAAAAGTGTTATTAAGTAGTAAATAAATAGTAAATGAAAATTTACCAGAGTTATCACAGTTTTCGGTAAACTCGTCGGACCCGTCTAAACAGTTTCTTATACCATCACAAAGAAACCTTTTGTGCACGCATATACCATTATTGCACCTGAATTCATCAAATCTACATCTATATTCTGAGAAATTATTGTTGATTGTTTAGAAAAATAGTTATCGTTTGAAGATCTATTGAGATAATCGTTACAAAAATTAAATTTTACAACTTACTACAATTTATTTCATCACTTAAATCTAAACAATCCTGTTGTGAATCACATCGTTTATTTTCGGGAATGCATTCATCGGAATCGCAACTATAAAAATTCGATTTTCTTTATGTACTGCCTTTTCCTTTATAAATTTATTAAATTAATAAATAAAAACAAAAATTCGTCTTACTGAAAAGCTCCTAAATTACAGGATGTACAATTTCGCTCATCAGATTTATCCAAACAATCAACGTGTCCATTACATCTATCTTCACTTGATATACATAATCCATTTTTACATTGGAATTCATAATCGCCACATTTTTCTACAAAATGGTTCATTAGAGCTTTGGTCAAATATATTTAAATTAACACAAAAAACAAAATTATTAGTAGACTAATTCCATAATTAATTTGAAATAGCCAATCAGCGTAAAATCAAAAAATAAACTGCGCACACAAAATAGAAAGGAGATAATTTCATAAAATGTTTTGCTGGATTTCTACATGGGATTTGGATAAAAACACAAAATACAATTTTAAACAAGCATAAGGACTACACACTACTACATCCAGCAAATTTCAGAACATTTTACCGACCTTGTTGTGGTGCTCCCGGACACGATCTTTCATCAGTTGCATCAATACAATCGACTATACCGTCACATAATATATTACTTTCAAAGCAAGTATTATCACATGAAAATTCGTTGGGTTCGCATGTTTCTAGATTATAGTAAGTTTTGTTTATTTGATTATAATATTTATTAAGTAACATTTATATTAAATGATAAACGAAGCAACATTAACTCTTTGTGCACACAAAGTACAATGAGTGAACAATGACTATAAATACTGATTAAGTTCTGTTTGGGTATTTGAAACGATTTTGAGTTAGTTAACCCCATATGTTTCCCAATTCTCTTAGTCGCATCCTTTGCCACTCCAAGTAAAAGCCAAATTTTAAGATTCCTTACTATGTCTGATGACAAACATCGTGCAGTAATTTTTCACGACTTAAGTCATTTCAAGTGGTTATTAAAGTAAGTGGCTTCCATTTTGGTAGTTCTTTCAAATTACTATTATCTAAGAAGTGACTTACTTAATCACAAAATAATAAATGGCATAGCAACCAACTAATATTCAGTACAGGAATATTAAAAGTTGGCTGTTATTTGGCATGACACTTCGATAGGATACCACTACGGAAATTGAAGTGTAACTCTCTTTTAAAATATTTTTAGGATCATATACATTTTGCATGTAGATAAACGTAAATTTCTTAATAAACCAATCGTATGGTTAAGATGCAAATAAAGGAATATTTTAGTTTATCAGCAAGCAGCAACCAAAAATAAAATATAAGTTCATTTCAAAAATTTCAATATTTCTTTAACTCAAACTTGATTCAGATAATATATGCCATGCTTACGTTTATAAGTAACCTTTTAAAAATAGCACCGAATGGTAATAAAATACTGCTTTAAATTTTAGACAAATCTTACCTCTCAATATTACAATTAAATAGAATTATATAATTCCTATACAACATCAGCAAAAATAATTATTACAAATTAAACTCACGGTTACATGATCTCTCATCTGATATATCTTCGGGGCAATCTATATTCCCATCGCATAATTTTTCAATTGGAATGCAAGTTCCATAATCACATTGCCATTCATTTTTAGAGCAAGCTTTTGAATTTTGTTTATTAAATTTATATTAACAATTAAAAATAAGTACACAAACAATGGAACTGTTAAACAACTAAACCTACGACAATTATCTTCATCGGCCGTATCTTTAGGGCAATTAATTACACCGTCGCAACGCTTTAATATCGATATGCATGATAAATCCCCGCACGTAAATTGACCATTCGAACAAAAATAATATTTACTGTTTATCTTATTTACTTGTGTTAATTTTTATAAAAATAATTAAGAATACATAATTAAAAATAACCCGAAAAATTAAATTAATAAATGAGACCATAAATTTAAATTATTATTGTTTTTGTTTTGATTTGATGATTTTGATTAATCCATTATTAAATATTTGTTTTAAATATATTTACATCAATATGCACAACATTTATTATGTTTTATGTAAGTTATATGTAAAGCAGCATTTTAATAATAAGAGAAAATATATAATGAGTTTATAATTTAAAATGTAAACAATATATTGGTTATCTATGACTTAATTATCTAAATGTAACGCTCATTTGATTATCGAAACGAATACAACAAATAAAAAATTTAGTATTAATAACTTACCTCCACATTCACTTTCAGTTTCATCACTACCATCATCGCAATCAGGTTTGTCATTGCAGCGTAGGTAAGATTCTATACAATGACCGCTATCACAACGGAATTGTTGCTCGTTGCATTCTGAAAGATAAAACGATGAAAATAATATTAGTTATAAATTTACTAACAACATAGTAGACCCTAACCAATCGGATTCTGATTAAAAAAATTGTCTACTACTGTTTAGTAATAAGGTTATTAAAAGCGTACTTCATTGAGACATTTACAACCACAAATATTTGATTTATTTATTTGAAGATTGGAAAAGTATTAAATGCGATACCTATCGGAAACAAAATAAACCTGATAAATCATTAAGTTCACCGACCAAACGACACAGTGGTTAAGGCTGCACCTACCTGCTCTACCTAACATGAGTAGCGACAAGCAGTTATGTACGTCAACATTCTCCTCTAGGTAATATTTGACATTCATTTACAACAATAAAGCTTAAATATAATTTTAAAATATGTATTTATTTGAATATTTTATTAAAAGTTTTGTTTTATTATTTTCATAATTATTTGTATGTTCTAATCGACCATTTATCCGAGACATATTTTTCACATTTATAAGTACTTGCGGTGGTCGTTTGGAAAGCCACTATTACCGCTTAGATGTTTTAAAACAACAAAATATATTCAATATATATAACACGCGATATGTATTTATTTTATTTTGTTTTACTCTACGCGTATTTCAGCTGTTGTTTTATTTTTAAAATAAAGAATTTAGATCTAAACGTTTTGTATATTCAATAAAAAAAATTCTCGAAAAATTAATTAGTTTTTATGCAACGTGTCAGTTCTGTAAAATCTCTCAAATTTGAGAATTTATCCAGAAAAACAGTATAATAAATATAACAAGAAATGTATCTAATATTTTACGTGGATTTTTTTAAAAACATTGTGCACAAGGAATTTTTTACTGTCCTTGCGTTCGAGTATTAACGCACATTCACAGGAATCACTTTGGACTTGCATCATGGATGAATCTTCCAAAATGACGCATAGCACCATTCATCAAAAATGATTGCCGAAGATGAACAGTGGCAGAAAGTAAACATGTTCTACTTTTTGTTCAATTTTGATGAATGATCCACGATCATCATCCAAAGTGACTTTAGGTGGAAGGGGTGTTTTAGTATTCCTATCTGCTCTATGAAGCAATTTTTCGGAATTATTTTTACTTTAAAATCAAATATTTTAATTTTTTTAAATTAAATAAGGTAGATGCAATCTTCACCTACGGTATTTAATTAAAAAATTTGACAATATACAATATGTACTTGTAAAATATGTATCCAACTTTCATCTACCGTATTTAATTAAAAAGTTTGGAAAAATTACTATCGCGAATAGAGCGGACATGAACACTAAAACATGCGTTCATTTCTTTTTAAATAAAACAAAAATATCAAATAAGCAAATACTACCTTGATCAATAACTTCCCGGAATAACCACCGTGTGGCGCTTCCATCGTTCCGATTTGTGTTCTGTTTTTTTGTTAAGTTGGTACATCTGTTGTTGATATTCCCTCTAAATCTTAGCGTCATAGCTTGACATTTGCAAAAGTTACGTAGTCAAGAGTACATCTACTCTGTGTGTGTTGGCGATTATTTACAATTTTAGAAATTATTTACAATTTTAGACATGATTTGCGAGGCTAAATCCGATCACACATTCATCAAAAGGATCATTACTGGAGACGAGACGTGGGTTTATGAGTACGACACGCAATCCAGACATCAGGCAAGTGAATGGAGTTCACCAAAAAAAAACCACGTCGTTTTCAGTCAAAAAAAATGGCAATGCTCACGGTTTTCATGGATTACAACGTTGTAGTGCATCATGAATTTTTGCCAGAAGGCCAGACCGTAAACAAAGAGTATTATTTGGGCGTTATGAGACGTTTGCGTGAAGAAATTCGCCGAAAGAGACCAGAATTGTGGGCAGAAAACTCGTGGATTTTGCACCATGATAACGCACCGTCGCACAGTGCCATCATTATTCCTAATTTTTTGACGAAAAATGCAACAAATACCTTCCAACAGCCACCGAATTCACCTGATTTGGCTCCCTGTGACTTCTTTCTATTCAATCGATTAAAAAAAAACATTACAGGGAACGCGTTTCAGCAGCAGAGAGGAAATAATGGAAAAATCGCCAACACACACAGAGATAGATGTACTCTTGACTACGTAACTTTTGCAAATGTCAAGCTATGACGGTAAGATTTAGAGGGAATATCAATGACAGATGTACCAACTTAACAAAAAAAACAGAACTCAAATCGGAACGATGGGAGCGCCACACGGTGGTATAAAAACACTTGAAGGAGTACAAAAGTATCCTATTCAACTCACTTATAATGGTTATTCATCGCTATCGCTCGTGTCGCAAACTTTGTCTGCAATAAATAACTCCCCAAACCATAAATGAAATAAGTCAGTCCCCAATATTACTATGGAAATTGAAAATTTACTAAAAATAAATAAATCCCAAAATTTTGGGAGGTTACTTCATTTTTTTTTCTCTATGAGATATGTTCCCAAGTATCGGATAAAAAATAACAACCCAAAAAATTTTTCGAGTTATTTCACTGTTCAATTTTCTGGAAAAGGATTTAATTTTAAAATCTTCAGGGAATTGGAGATTTCATTCTAATTTTAAAAATAATTTCCCCTTTCCCAGAATATTTAAAAAAAATCTTTATTTTCAAGCAAGGCGGCGGCTGAATTAAATATTTTTGCTGGAGACGGACAATTTAAATTCAGGAAAATGGAGATTTTATTTTAAAATTAGAATGGTAAAGTAAATATTGCTTTGTGTATTCATCCCAAATTGTATTCTTTAAAAAGGGGAAAAGTTTGAATAATTGATAAATTAATGAAGGATAAAAGCACATTAGAAATTTATTAATAAAATTGTGGTACTATACCATCAGAAAATATAAACCAATTATAGCGAAATGCTTTAAGAGTTCCGAGGAATTTTTTAAGAGTTTTCTGGAAATATTTTGTATTTTGTGTAAAATGTAAAATATTATTTAATAAAAATATTTTTTTTTAAAAAAAGAACATTTAGAATCACCCATTGTATGATTTTAAATAATTATTTAAAAATATTAGATTAATTAAATAACCTAAAATTAATATTTGCTTGCTTCAAAATCGTTTGATGGATTACATATAAATGAAACCTTTCTCCGTAAACCACCAAGAAAACAAAATATCCAAACACGCTAGACACAGAGGACAGCATGCGCTTGCAAACCAAAACAGTAAATCCGGATGTTGCGGCTCTAAGCCAACTAGCCATTAAGTTCTGTTATTTTAAAATATAGCAAGGTAGTTCAGCTAAAAAGTATTAAAGTGATATTTATTATAATTTTGAGATTTACTGGAGCATGTTTTTTTTTACTAATCATTTTTATTTGAACTTTGCTGTTTTATTTTATTTATTTATTTTATACACAAACAAATTTTTAAGATCCGTACAGTCCATTTTGAGCATAAGAGCTCATTATAATGGAGTATATATGGTACTCTAAACTTTTTCTTCAATTTTATCTGGATGCCCTCTGCATTTTTCCCCGCTTTTCATCCCTTCGATAATACAGTTACTCGTATTACGGTTCTCGCATTATTGTCATACGTTATTCTTTCTTGTTCGCCTTATTGGGTTAATAAGTTAGCCACTTTTACTATTTTTCTTTTTTCATTAAACTGTTTCTTCAGCTACATAGGCATTTCAGTTTATGCATATAAAAGTCACACAAATAATTATAAATAATTATAATAAATACAAAATAGAAAAAAAAATACAAAAATTAAATAAAAAATTATATAAATAAATTGTTGGTTATAGGAAGGAAATCGGAAAAAATTAAACCAAATACATATTGGATTATTTATTATTTTTAACAAAATGATTAAATCATTTGTACATACGTTAAAAAAAATAAAGGGTAATCAAAAAAACATGTAAATCAAAATTCATTTTAGTGTTGTTTAGGGTTTATAGAAAATAAAAATATTTTATTGTGTTGTTGGTATATTTTACTAAAACACGTCATATGACGTTGGTTATTTCCAAGGCTTTCCAAGCAGTATTAAAATACTTTTACGAATTACAGCAAACTTAGTAATTAAAATACAAGTTACAATTATTTCAAGTGGATTAATTAATTTGTAATTAAAATACAAATTACAATTACTTTGCATCTCTAAATTGACAAATTTGATTTAACAAAATTCTTATCACGAAAAACGTATCATTAAAACAACGATCATTAACATTAGGTTTTATAATCATCTTAATAATCCTTGTAAAAATATAAAACAGAAATTATAAAAACTGAAGTAATTAAAACACAAATTACACTTACCTAGAATTTACAAGTATTATTATTGTAATTTGTATTTTCACTACGTAATTCAAATACTATTACTGCCCAGCCTTGGTCATTTCGCATTTTTTTATTTTGACAGGCTCTATTAAGCAAAATAATAAAGAGTCAAATTATAAATTGAATCCCATTGATAACCCTTCTGAAAATTAGTCTATTTTATTTTATAAATTTGGTACCTCTTCTAAAAATTTTTCTGCAATTTAAAAATGTTTTTTTTTCGGAAGATGAAATTTGTTTACGAAATGACTATTTTGATTGGATTATATTTTTTCTGCTGAAAATTTTTCAGAATAATATTTACATAAAATCACCAAAAATCGTTCGTCAAAATTCAGTGTGCTTTAAAAGTATAAAAGGTTCATTCCGCGAATTTTTCCTTACTCGCAGTTATTTATGTCAGATTTCAGAGAATTATTTGAGCCAGCGATGAGGTCAGTTTTTTGTTCAATAAATTTACATACAAGCAAAATTTCACTATCTACATAGTTTTACAGTCAGGGTAGATAAGACTTAATTTCTTATAATTGATGAGCGGTAGTGTATCTTGCTAATCAATTTGTTTGGTCCAAATTTAGGAACATAAATCTGGAAAATATAAAAATACTCCAAGATAAGCACATGTCACATATCCATAGAGATGAGCGCTTTATCGATTAATAATTCAATTGATGCCAATTATTACAAAGAGGATCAAATTTCCATTCCATGATTACCGTCATGAAGTAAACTTTATGTTAAAATTAAAACTGGATTACTTAATATTTTTCATTTCAAAAGGCCTTAAACTGTTACTACCTCGGGCCCTCGGTACCTCCTACCTCTAAAATACCCTGATACATTATAAAAAAAAAATTGTCTGTGCTAAATTTGTGCCAATCTAATAAAATTTGTGGGAATGTGAGATCGACTTCGATGTTTTGGGGTCAATTTTGCTAGCATGAAAAATAAATGAATGACGGCGCAACAAGCTTTTCGGAATACAGAAAGTAATAGGTAGATGTGTGTTTTCTGTAACTTCAAGTTAGGTCTTACAATCGAATATTGATATTTCGACCAAGCCTAGTTACCATAAATGCCAAAATCGATTGGCATAAAATTCGTTTGCTGCAACCGATGTCTTTTGTGTTGAATAATTAGTTGGAAGACATATTTGGATTCCAAAAACGTTGTACCCGAAAAACAAATGTTTTAGTTGTATCGAAAATTTCAAAGCATTATGGTTGATCAAACATTTAAAGGAGTATTTTTTGAAGGTATCGAAAGATAGGAGGAAGTTTTGATCAATCCCAAAATCTTAAACAAATTTGTTTTAAGATTCCGAAATAATTCTATAGCTTCTCTAGAACGTCTTAATTCCTGAATTCATAAATTTTCATATAGAGTAGGTATTTTAGGCAATTCAGATTTCAACCATATTCGGACTTTTTGCAAATTCTAGACATTTCAAAAATAATAAATAATCCAGAAATACAACTTGAAACTATACTAACATTTTTAATTTTATCAGTTTCCTGTTATCTTAGATTCTGCCTTTGAAGTATAATATCAAAGGGATGAAATTTTAAACTATTTTTACTTTCCTATACGCACAGAATCATCTAAAATCAATCAAAATATAAATATAGGGTTAAGAACTGACATTTTAAATTGTTAAAAAATCAAGGTTATTTTTTGAAAAATACAAATATTTTTATATTAATGCAAAATAAAACAGCACGGCTAAAAATGGAATGTAATATCTGCCAAATGGCCTCCTCTTACAGATAGCTAATCTTTTTAGAAAAATGTCCATCATGTGTTCATATATAGAGCCGTCATCGTTTGAACACAATCTATTTACTATAACGGTGGCATCAGCTTCATTTGTGCCTCCTGTAAGACGTCTCGATGAGGCCACTTGGCAGATATTACATATATTCCATTATAATTAATGGAGTTTGTTCTTTGGTTTAAAATGAAAACTTTATCATATTTCAAAAAATAACCTTGATTTTTTAATACCTAATTTAAAATGTCAGTTCATTTTGGGTACCCGCATTTTAATGTTGAATTTCGTTTAACTTCTATTTATATTTTTTACATTAGTACGGATTTTAGAACCCGAATTTTCGATGAAGTACAAAACTTGAACGCCATTTGTATTTTAAATGTTGCAATTAATATGGTGTAAACACCACTGTTTTACATTTGTTATGTGATAATGAATCGTAATTTGATTTATTGTGTAACTCGATTCAGTTGGAAAAAAAATCAGCGCACAGTTTGTCTATATCATCGGATAACCTCAATTTTGTTCCGTTGACAGAATTTCAATGCGGTGGAATTGTAATTCTGAATTTGATTCCGCTGAAATTTGGCAAGTCTGTAACCCGTTTTTGTCGGGATTTTTGATTATTTTTGTAGAAAAATTTTTGACGAAAAACTATGAAAGAATTTTTTGTAAATTAGCAAAGTTTCCTACTTAAAAAAACGGTGGGAATAAACCGGCATCATACAATTAATTTTTGATAATCAAAAAATTAATATAACAGTGCAATTTAATGAGCAAAAAACATACAAAAGAAGATTCAAAATAAAATTTTATGAATTCAGTGATTTTCTTGATTTTTTTGTTTAAAATATTCAGATCTATATATGTATATTCAAAAAGTCTTTTTTTATAAACGGAATATAACCAAATTTTTTATTTTGTTGTTTTATTTTGACGTAAAAGTATGACCCCTTGTGTCAAAGGTTACCAAACATAAAATTTTTCAGAAAAATACTTTTTCTTCGACAAAAATGTAATAAAAATGATACCATTACAATATATAAATAAGAGTATATTTCCTTTCATATAAGCCATCAATCATTAAATCGTTTCAGTAGTTTTTGAGAACGAGCAATTTGAATGTTTGAGTTTCTAAGATAAATAAAAAAGTTCAGAACACGGCGAACGGCCCTGTTCCGAAGACCAGCACCGTAGAAGGAAACCAAAAAATATCAGTTAATTATTTCATGTAGAGAACATTTTCAGTGATTTTTTTTAAATTTTCTTTTTGGGTTTAGTAGGAAAAAACATGAAAATAATACAATTCAACAATATTATTTCGATCTTATTATTTGAATAATACAAATTATTATTTTGTATTATTGTTTTGTACATTATTATTTTGTATTTCTTATGTATGCACAGTTAATTTTTCGGTGGTCACGCTGCTGTGCGTGCGGGGAGATATACACAAGACTCGCTTCATGTGACGCAACTGCATTCAACTTCAGCAAGTGCTCACCCTGCGCCTTCGTGGCGGTAACTACAAACTACTCTGTTAAACGAGTAAACTAAAATATGAGGAGAGCCATCCTTCTACAGGGAGTTAGCGTTGGGTTAATAGCCCAACCTATAAAACAATATTGTTACGAAATTTCAACATGAGGCTTGGATATTTTTGCATTTACAACAACAACCTCGGGCACGATATAAGGACAACGATTTTAAATTTATAACATGGAAGATACTCAGCCTAAACCGCCCGGAGAGAATCCATCAATTCTTTGAACAAGCATCTACATATGTATAAACTGAACCTCATAGCGCTGGAAGAAATAAGACTTATCAGCAATGACATCATCAATTTTAATCGTTACGACTAACTCTCTGTCACAGCAATAACATGGATAAACATGAATTTGGCGTCGGTTTCTTGATTAGCAACCGATGTCGGCAATTTATGACTATCTGTATGCCTCTCAGTAGTTAGTGCACTCAGGTTTCATGATCGTCACTTTAACATCACATTTTTGAACGTTGATGCCCTCACCGAGGAGAAGCCTGATCAAATCAAAGACGCTTTCTACGACCAGGTCGAAACCGTCATAAGTAAAATTCCTCAACATGACATTAAAATTGTTTTGGGCAACTTAAATGCTCAAATTGGCAGTGCTGGAAGTACATATCTTAGCACCCTCGGCCCAAACTCCTTGCAGCCTACATCAAACAACAACGGGACGCGCACCATCGAGCTAGCTTTACTTTACAACCTGGTGGTTGCCAGCACATATTTCCCACATAAGCTTATTCACAAAGCCATATGGAAATCAAGCGACGGAACAACGATCAACCAAATCGACCACATCCTCTTATCCAAAAAACATTTTTCTAGCCTTTAAGTCATCAAAACTAAACGTGGAACTAACATCGGTTCAGACCATTTCCTGGTAGTTTGCTGAATTAAAATGTCTCCCATCCACCACATACAATCATCGTTTCCAACACATCACTCGTTGGAACACTGCGACATTGAACAACCAAGTTACCTCCATCCTGTGGACTACTGTATCAGAAATCTCGGAAATAAACCACTTCCGGTTTCATGATGATTGCCTTGGTGCTATTCGGGAGAAACATCGTGCATGACAACGAAATCTATAGCAAAGAACAAGACAATCCCAAAGCGCCTACACGACTGCGAGGAAAATCTCCACTCGGCAACTCGGACGGAAGAAACAAGAATGGCATGAGCGACAGGCACGCAACATCCAAGATTCTAGCCAGAGAGATAGATATCGTTGCATAAGAGAAATAGCTGCGGTCTTTCATCCACACAGCCGCGCTATTCACAACGAATCTGGTGAATTAAAAATGGACACTAAAAACAGTCCTCGAAGTGTGGCGGAATTATTTCTTCTCATTTCTAAATAGACAGCCATCATCTTCTAAGCAACAACCTCTCTTGCTTTAATGAAATATTAAGTCGAGATGACACCACCATCTCCTCCATCATATGATGAAATGCGAAATGTTATATCGTACATGAAAAATTACAAGACACCCGGTGACGATGGTATCTGCAACAAAATGTTCAAATGAGGCGACGATTGTCTGTTCTACCACAGCTAAAAATCCCAGCAGAATGGAAGACGGCTCTTATCGCTTCACTTCATAAAAAGGGAGATCGATTAAACTGCCACAACTACCGCATTGTAGCTTTGCTGTACACAGGCTACAAGGTTTTTGCCAACGTAGTAGCGGCAAAGTTTTCAACTTATAGCAAGAGAATCCGTTCAAACTTTTACCCTGGGGATGTTGCTCAAGAAATGCTATATGAAAAGGACATCCCTGTGCATATTCTATTCGTAGACTTCCAACAGCCATACAACAGCATTAAGAGGAATACGTTATGGGACGTATTGTGCTACCTGGGCATACGGTCAAAATTGGTTTCAATGTGGCAGCTTTTAATAATGGCTAAGGTTCTAGCTCAAACTTATAACAGTTAGCCTGTTATATCGATAGTGAAAATTAAGAACTAATTTGGTATCGCACTCTACTAATGTTATTACAATGTAGTAACTTCAATTATTTTGGTGCCAATCCGTAATTTGGACATACAGGGTACAGTACTATGAAATAAAAAAAAAATAAAAAGAAGTATATACGAGTACATACTACTTAATTCTTTAATTGTGAATGGTGACAGTGCATAAAAACAAATGCATCCGCAATTTAAGTTAAGCGTGTATAAGAATAAAATAAAATTGTACGCCGAAAGAGCGATTTTGCGAATCGGGGTTTTGGCAATATAAGCTGTGCTGAACAATTGATGAAATTATTTATTTGACAACACACTTACCAAGGTATTATAATGAAAAAAATGGCCATGGTTAATTAAATTATGTTGCATGCCATGTTCAACAAATTTGCAAATTCACATATATGATTTTTTCTAAGAACCTATTGTTCGAATCTTTATTTACAAACTCATTCAAATTTATATCTATCTACACTTAAACTCTATTCTGTTTTTATATTTCGAATGACCTGCGAAGGCATCACTATTTTTTTGGAAATAAGTTATCTGAGTGTTATGCGTGGTGTCGTGTTTAGAATTTCAGTAATATTGTATTGAGTGAAAAAAAAAAAATGAACAGTTAAATTTTAAATTATCTATGCTGGCTTAAGCGACCCAAATATGCCAAGGGAACACTTCATCGTTTTGAAGTACAATAATATACCGAGGTGATGAAAAGGTAGCCAATTCAGAAAAGTTACATCAACATGTATATTTTGCGGTATATTTTTTTCGTATAGTGGTAATTGTTTGTGTTCATAGCGTTTAGTATCAACGGTAAACAGCAGCACTTCAAGCTCTCAACAATCGGTGGAAAGATTCCCCCTATCTGACTGCCACCTAGCCGGAAACGTGCTGCGCCACCGAAAACATCTTCTAGAAATTCTGTAACGGAGAACTAGTGAAACAATTTTCCGAAATATAGTGACAATAAGATAACCGTTACAAACTCTCTTTAACCTATCATTGGAGTATGTCGTTCGTCATCTGAATATGGCGCAGCACAGCTGCTCTGTTTTATAAATATATGCCTGTATTATTAGCATGCTGACGATACTTGGATTCTGGGTCGCAATATCATCTCCCTGAAAGAGATTCTCCTCCCATTGGAATTAACAGCCAAATAAATTGGCCTTCAGATCAATAAAGCGATGACTAAATACGTAGAGACTTCATTTCAGGAGCAGCAAATGAACCACAATTGAATGGTATCAAAAGCACTCGGTTGCCGTGTCTGGTGTTCTTTTGCGGTGGATCGAACTATTAGGAGGAACATCGTTAAGGTGGCCAAATTCCTTTACGGGATATGGCGCCAGCGGAAGAAGAAGAAGAAACTAATTTCAAATATTTATCATAAATACATTTTTTGATGATATTTACACTTTTATCTTAGCCTCAATGGTTTTGCTTAATAAATTCTATTTATTTAACTATTTTGTGCTTACCACAATTTTCTTCATCATCACCTCCATGGCAATCTTGAACGCCATCACAGAATTGATCACGTGTTATGCATTTATTTTCTCTTGTACATTGATATTCATCGGATTGACATTCTGAAAAAAAAAAAAAAAAAAACCGAATAAAAGAATGAAAATTCAATTATTTAAAAAAAAAATTAAATATACTTTTCGGTGCTTGTTGATTTTTTTAGTTTATTGTTGTGCAATGATTATGTTGATATTATCTACATCACTAAACAATGGATAGTTTTCTTATGGTCAACCATAGTGTGAATATGTATACAACGTATGTATATCATACAAACGATTATTTATTTTAAATACGTTTATATTGTAGAATGTAAAAGTTAAGTACTTTACAATAGTAAATAGATAAGATAAAGCTAAGGTGATACATAAGGTAACGTACATAGGTGGTACTATGTATGTACATATATAGTATTACATTTAACAAAAAAAAAAAAAAATTTAAAATATAATTTTCCTTTTAAATAATAAAATATTACACATATTAAAGACAAAACCACTTGAACCGTTATTACTGTTATATGAGCAGTTACCTTCTAACAAAAAACAAAAAAAAAAAAAAAATAAAAGTTTAAAAATATGGGAAAAATAATACCAAAAATTTTCAAGAATTTTTGTCGTGTGTACTCGTATGTGTTTTGGTTTTCTTTACTATGAATATCAAATGAGCAAGAATATTGTGACGAGGATTTGGCATATAAAATATCGTTTGTCTATAAAGTAAGTACTCATATCGTTAAGTGCTGCTAAATTTACAATTTCCACATTTTTAGGAGAAAATGAAAACATCAATACACATACTATAATGCTTTAGAAGCAGTTGGATTGGCCGTTTTATATTTTATTTTATAGTTTTCATATTTATTTTAAACAGGAAATAAAATGAAAAACGATATCAACTAAAAAACGGAAATCAAAATAAATTCTTGTGATTTATAAATTTTGTCCTTATACAACACACAATAATTATTTTTATTGAATGGACTAGTGAAAACTACTAAGTATACTACCATAAATGCACAAACTTAGAAAATGCACTGTAAATACCATATACCATATATATTAGAACTCTGCAGTCTTCAGTAATAGATTTTTTTTTGCTTCGGAGACAGCTTTATGCGGTCGGAAAAAATATCTTTTGTTTTATTTTTTTTGAATTTTATAAATGAATAAACGCCTTGAGATTTACTATTTCATCCAATACGGTTTGGCCCAGTTTATATGTTAACACTAAGTTAATGATAAACATATTAGTCGTATCAACCACGAATAAAACATTATTAATAAATAAAAATAGTAATATTATACATTTGTATTAAAAATAAAACAGTTGTCATTTCTTGTGTTCAAATCTTGCTTATACAAATAACATATGTATGATATTATAAAAATTGCAATGATGACATATACCTACATCGCGTATATGACATGTTTTAACTATGTATATCATGAAAATCACATAATATGTGTTTTCATTTGTTTGGCACGTTTGTTAAAAGCGCACACTGTATCTCACAAATATAACGGCAAAAAATTTGGATGACTTTATTTGTATCTATTTATAATTGAATAACACTGACTAAACATCTGTTATACAAAAGAAATAATTAATTGTTTTGTTTACAACATATTGATTACAACAAAAATACCACTGGTTCATGGATCATGAATATTGTGGTTGATTTACTTACAGAATTTAAATGACTTTTCTAATTGCATGTCTATATTATAATTTGTTCAAACAAAAATTGATTTAAAACAAATTTAAATAAACGTTACAGTAATCAGAAAGTTTGGAAATGAATGAAAAATAGAAATTGTTTTTCTATGAAATTCTACAGATAAATATGTATACATATAAGAATGGAAATACTTTTTTTTATCGAACAAGATGGGGTCAGCAAGAAGTTTTTTAGTTTCGAAGTATTTAGTAGTTTTGCTTGCACCTGTATTAGTTTTATTTCTCTAATCTCTGTTTGGCTGCTAAATGTGTTTCGTCAAAGCTTCAGTAAATGTGGTACTACGCACCTACGCCAGTGATGCTAGAACAAGAATAAAAAATTGCTACAAAGTTAAAAAAAATCCATACTTTTTCCCTACAAACCATGTTTTACTAAAATTGTTTAGACTTAATGTGTAAAACATTATTTTGAAATTTTGAAAATATTTCTGGATAATAATTACATAACGTCTGACATCAATGATCTACATATTCTTTTCTAAAGCCAAAAGAAAAAAAAAATAGTGTGAAATGTGGCAGAAACAAGCACATCTATACAATTATTATTATTAAATAAAAATAGACAAATTTTTTATTAAATTAGCTAGTGTCACTGATTTGTTGTTTAAAAATTTAATATTTAAAGTCTTAAGAAAAGTTTATTTTGGAGCCCTGTCCGAATTGGGTTAAATTGGGGACGTTGTAATTTTTGGTATAAAACACAAACATCCAATTTCTGAATTTTCTGATTTCACTACACACACACATATTAATTTAGTATACATAGTTTTAATCACTTATACTTAAGCCGAAATTTTGTAAAAACTTGAGAAGAGCCATCTAAAAATATGACAACTTTGAATAAAGAGGCAGGATATGATAGTGCCACAAATATTATAATTTCTTGATTATTTTGAAACCTTTAAAAAAAATCAAAAACATGACTTGGGAAGCAAAATTAAAAAATATTTGTGAAAGGGAAAATTTCTCATATAACAAATAATTATTTATCACAGTATTATCGTAACATTGAGGAAGGGCCTGAGTAAGAAAAATTGGTTTTAAAGTGTTTGTGTCTTTCTTCCATTCTCTTTGTTACACAGATACAAATTACATTGAAGGTTCCAGTGAATTTGGGCCAAAATTCACAAACCCTAAGCAACGTTACCTAATATTTCAAAAAGTTCTAAATTCAATTTGTAATAAAAAATCGTTTCTAACTTTTTCAAAATATTAACCGAAAGTCATTCATTGGTATTTTCTCTCCTTTGCAGAAAAAACGGAATTAATGATTTTTAGCCAATAGACAAGAAATGTTTGGAAATGTAACGAGCAAAGCTGATTGATATCCAACATTTGTACATGTAAGGGAGGTTTCTTTTTAGAATAATGTTTATAGACGATACCATTTTGAATCAGATTTTAACCGTTACTTTGCAACGTTTTAAACCGTGGTATATTGAAAATAAAACTACTAAGTAAGGTTTGGTTGACTTTTAGGAAACTGTAGGCTGTTGACAAAACAGTTTTGGTTACATAGAACACATTACAAAAAACATTTACATTATCCGTATCACAAATTCGAACTTATTGGAATAAATATAAAAAGGTTCATAAGACCAAGTCGAATTACCGTAGAACCTCTATCAGAGATCGATACTAACACTTTATTGTCATGCTACCGCTGAAACCATTATCATTAACGTTTGCCTTTTAAATTTTCGTATTCAGAAGATGGTTACGAATAAAATAAAGCTAATATGCAGTATGAGATCTTTTGAACTAATATAGTTTAATTTTTATCCATACGACCCCAACTCATAAGTTTTGAACTTAGATGTCCGCCTCGGAAAATTCTAGATTTTTATTATGTATGTATAGAGGCAGACGTGATCATGTGATATAGTTCACATTCATTGTTTTGTCCTAGAATAACAACGCAATAACATCCAGGTTTAGCACTTGGAGTTTCATGGTTAACAAACCATAAATGTCTATGCCTATCCTTACGAAGTGTGGGACATATCATATACCAAAAATATCATTGGCTCTGTATCTATCTATAAAAGTCAATCAAATTATATTTTTGTCTACATAGTTTTTATTTGTTTTTGCAATAGTATAGTAAATATTTGCAATTTTTAAAAGACAGCTTAACTTATGGGTTTGGTTATAAAATTTGGTAGGTTTTGGAACATTTTATTTTATATAAAATTAGCAATTTTAACTGTATATCATACAGTATTATTATTGTGTATAATAGATATGCGGTTAACCTGATATAAGTGATAGCACCTTCGGTTTCAGTCTTACAAAGTAACTGCGTAAAAACCGCTAACAATGACATTTTACGGCGAAACCAAAAAGACCAAAAAAAAAACTAGCATCATACTAGCATCATAACTAGCATCATACATAATATTTACGTATGTACAATATATGTTTTATTTAAAAAAATATTCTTGACAATGTACAATGTGGGGTTTAATATCTTTCTGTAGTCGTTCACACGTCGCCATGTAAAAACCGATTTGTACATAGTAAGTACGGTTTTCAAAATGTTAAATGTAACAATATGATTAAAATTATGTATTTCGGATTATTAGTTAAGACTTTAAAATATGTATGTTAATTATATGTGTGCATACTCATATTGTATAAACAATTTGAACAAAATTTCGCTTATGTTAATTTATAATAAATGGTAGACGTTACAGGTGTTATATTCGCGCTTAGTGTCATGAAACTGAAATTTTCTGAAATTACTGGTAAATACATTCATTGTGCTTTAATGGATTAAATTACAATCCATTTGTCTTTTTAATTCTAAGATTAAGAAGTCATAAAAAATTATATTAAACCCTTTTAAAGAGAGCGCTACATGTGCAATAAGAACTGACCGAATTAAGTTGAAGTGCCATATAATTTTGAAACAGTGGTAACTAATATTACGCCAGAAATGCGAAAGCCAAACTGTTGTTAAACGAAAATCCGTCCTTATATCGTCCTAATATGCAAGTAAAAGAAATTAAATCAATTTTTGTTTACAACTTGGATTGTTGTTGAAATAATTGATACAACCAAAAATATTCTATTGTAAACATTTTAATTTAGTAAAAAGCATTTATTCTTCAATATTTTTTGATTGATTTATTTTTTAACGTGATTTGTTACATATTATTTTTAAAGTTATTGTGTTAGTTGTTAATCCGTAACGCATTTTTTTTTTTATGAATTATGAAATATTTGTATGGATGATACTATGAATACGCTAATAAGGGGAACATTTTTTACAAATTCTTATATTATTATTCACTATTGATTTATTTGGCGTAACATGTAATGTGTCTACATTTAACATGTACAAGCCTAGATAGTCTTATAAAATTTGTCAATTTAATTATAAACTTTTTGAACTTCTGTATTCTGCCTCGTATCCTACGACCGTAGTCTATCCTTCTTTCTCCTAATATAATGATTCTGGAAGTATATTTTTGTTTGTTGGGTTGCTAAATCTTACCAAAACGGGTGAACCGATATTTTGATGAAGCTTTCACAAATAGATACGTTTGACTGAGAGTGTCATAGTAACATGGAAGATTTCTAAAGCGAGGGTAATTTGGATTTGACGTAAAACGAAACAAAGGCGGAAAACTTCATAATAGTTCCAACAACTAAATCGATATGCAGCATATTATAGTGGTTAAAGCCTCAAGTTCTATTCTAGCGAGGACCGATTTTTTTTTAAATAGATAATTTTGGTAGCACCCGAACATTTTTTTTTCAAATCAGGCATATTCACCTATTAACCAAACATAATAACGCGTTGTGACCATAATACAAATAAATAGTACAAAATAGGTGTAGGAATGAAGTTTTTTTCTCAAGAAAAGACTTAAAAGACATTGCCCGCGTGTAATACTACCATTCTTTGATAATTAATCTGAAAAATCCCTTTTGCAACCTTCACTTTTCGAGTTTCGAACTTGAAAGCTCTCGATCCAAACGCACTCACTAAAACCGCTGTTTTAAATTTTAAATCATGAAGTTTGATACTCCCTACAAATATAGCAACAAAACTGAAGGGCAACAAACAAACAAACAAACAGACAATCAAAATACCTTTTCGCCAATCATATTATGGATATTTGGTGCCCGTGCAGCTTTGTAGAAAATTGGAACTAAACATATTTAATTTTAATTTGCTTTCTTTGATGCTTCTTTTACTGAAATCATTTTTATAGGCGATCTACTGCGGATTCTCCAACCGTTCCATATTATCCATATTGGGCCCTGCGTCGGTAACCTTAAAATGATAGTATTATAATATTTTTTAAATCGCTGGAAAAGTTCTTGATCGCGCGCTGAGAAGTAAAAAAAGTGGCGTTAAGAACGGGGATGTATTATGTATTTATTACGTATTTTTGGGGTTATTTGTTTACGCTTTTTGTTGTTATTGTATTTGATCAAATTTGTAAAGCAATCTTTGAATTTTCGAATTAATTAAAATGCTAAACTTTATATATTTTAAGTTAAACTGCAAACTTGATTTTTTTTATAAATTTTAACTACTTAGTTCGTACCAACGAGTTTTTTATTTGCACTTCAAATTTGATGCCTATTCTATATAAACAAAATCAGAAACATGTTTAATTGTAATGTATTTTCAAACTGGAATTTAATATATTTTCATGCTTACTTATTAATTTATTTAGTTTTCCAATCAAAATTAACCCGACCCTTCACAGTTTTTATAATTTTATAAATAACATCGCTGAAGGTTATGCAGGGCGAAAAAAAATTTCCAGTGATAAAAACTATTACTGTAAGCTAGTAAAAGATATATTAGAGAATTATTAGAGGACTGCTCTTTCTCAAACTCTCTTTATTTGCGAGAAAAATGCAACGCAGATCTGAGCAAAGACATTATTTTGTGGATCAGACAATTTTTCCAAGGCTCTGATTTTTCTACAAAGAAACAACACCAACAGTGTTTGCAATGTCCTTCTCCATCTATGAGCTTCGGTTGGCAACATTGCTGGAAGGTGGTTGGAGATTTCTTTCTATTGTATTTAAAGTTGGCCTTTGATGAATTTTCAGCAAAGTTCGCAACGACTGCAGGTATACTTTAAAATGAGTTTTCACAAGCAAAACTAACTATACTTTGAAGGAGCTTTGGTTGACTACAGACTTTCACCAGGCTCGCCAATTGTTCAAAAAGATTTGCTCCGTCAGAAGCGCGACTGATGATTACCTAATTTTGCGATGTTTTAAAGACGGTCGAAGGACTTACAGAAAACCATTTTCTACACATCCTTAATTGAACTCGTGAAGCCCTTTTTCCATTTGTCTTGACATCATTTAGTTCTTTCCCGAGACGTTGAACCTCCGCTTATAATTTTTGGTCAACCTGTTGAATCTCCATTTTAAATTCCGTTTTAGCGTGTTGAATTTCAGTTTGCAATTCCGTCCGCAATTTTTCTACTTCGTCACTTAGCGAAGTGGATAAAGAGCCAACCAGCGAACATTTAAGACATTTAACAGAATTTAACGAAAGTTTTTTCTTACAGAAAATTTGACAGATTGGCTAGCGAAACTGTAACACAACTTGTCAATTGCTTTGATGGTGACGGTAGCTCGTATTAATATTTTTAAAAATTTGTGTAGAATTTAGAATTGGCGATGGAATTGGAGGAACTCCGAAAGTTATTTCAATTATTAAAAAACCCTAAAATTCTTAAAGGACATAAACATAAATAATAAAAGACACAGATCTTGTGGCGTAAGAAAAAAAGCGAAAATAAATAAATTTGAAAATAAATAATTTGATGTTACAATTTATAAAGTCTTTAATAATTCGGTTTTCAATTTACCTACATGAACCTAAATAAATAATTTTGAATTTATGCTTAAAATGTACAATGAGCTCCCACAAGAAGATTTGCACAAAGGGCAATTTGGATTTTTGACATTTCCTTCAGTTTTGCGCGATAATTTTCGCTCTGTTAAGTTGACACTTCAATTTAACGAAACTGAACGAACATTTCTTAAAGGTTCGCTGGACAGTAACATGTAAACTCCATATACCGCACTGTTACGTTAAATGTCTTAAATGTTGGCTGGTTCTCTCTTAACTCGATAAATTTCTCGTCCATTCTCTTTTGCCCATCTGCAATTTCCTGGATTGGTTGTTCAATTTTTTCTATTTGTTGTTCCATTTTTAGGTTTGACTGCTCAATTTTCTCCAACTGTCGCACATTTTGTTGTTCCATTTCATTTTTAATTTCTTGGTTTGACTGCACTGCTTGTTGCGCCATTTGATTTTTAATTTCTCCTAGCTGTCGTTCGTTTTGTTGTTTCATTAGACTCATCTGTCCCGTCATCTGGTTCATAGCAGCTATTAACTGCGACAAATCGAAACTTCCAGATGGTAGTTGTGTTGTTTCGACTGACGGCTTGTTTATTTCCTGTGTTCTCTACAGTTGCCGCATCCGTTATTTCCACGCCAAAATCATGATGATCAGCGTTCAACCCTTCTTTCTCCATGGCGTCACGTAGTCGTGCTTGTAAAGCTGCTTTACTACCATTAGTGGCCAAACCACGTTTCTCAAGTTCCCTCTTTAATTCTGGAACTTTTAATTCGTTAAGAATCATTTTCTTTATCTTATTATTCACAATCCCACCGCTGTCACCAATTGTTACGTTTTTGCCTTGTCAATTAGGGTTCGTATCACTGGATTGTGAATAATACAAATTCAATTTAATTTATCTCCAACGAATTTATTTATTTCACAAAATTTATTACAACACAGTTTTTCAATAAAAATTCACAAAATCACTTTATACAAATTATTCTCAAATTTTTACTATACACTTATAATTTTTATTTCCACAAAAACACTTTTTAAATTAATTTTTAATCTTTACTCTATCGCGTTCCAAATATTACTAATAATCTTACAAGTTTACGCTATCGCGTTTCAAATACTAATAATCTAATTCGATCTTGTTAGCCTTTTTATATACACAAACCAAACTTCTCGAAAGTTCATGACTTTTCTAGTTAGAATAGTGTAGAAACATTTAGAACTGTTTTATCATGGAAAATTCCATTTAGTACAGTTAAACATTGAGCTATTAGTTTAACTTATTCTATCACACGCTAGGTGTCACCGTCACAATATTTTCCCTGCGTCAGAGGGGCGATTTCCGCAAATAAAAATAATTTTATAAAGAGAAAAATCCTTAACGTTCTACTTTTTCACTAAGCAACCGCAGTAAATATTAATACTGTCCAAGAGAGCTAACTTTTCGGATTATTATCTCAAACAAAAATACACACTTTCGGCACCATCGAATAAAAATCAATTTACTCGTGGTTGGAAAAGAGGTATGTGCTTCACAGGCGTATTACATAAATGATAATTATAGCAAAAACATAAAAACACATATCTCCAGTGGCCTAAGGGCCGGTCTCCACTTACATATTTTTCTCTCGACGGAAAAAAAGACAGCAAATTTTAAGTATATTTTGCAAACTAAGTACACACAATTGAGCATGAGCATTGAAATTTTGTGAAGAGAGAGAGAAAGATCGGAAATATTTATTTTTTTTGTCAAGACGCTTATGCCAAATGAGAATAACGTGTGTTTTTAGGCACAATTTCTTATCATTTTATGCAGAATATTTTGACAATTAAAATTAAATTTTCTTATTTTTTCCTTTTAACATATAGTATTTCAGGTGAAAAATAAAATAATAATAAATTAGTCAACAAGCATATAATGATAGCTGTTATTCACGAAGATGAAGTTTACCGACACGAGCCGATAGGCGCGTGTCGTAAATCATCTGAGTGAATGATAGCCATTATATGCGAATGGAATACGACACTTTGTCCACGACCGATAAAAAATATTATATTTTAAAATCAAATCCTTTAAATAATCCTAAAATAATTTCCGTCGACATTTTAACGTCTCAATTTAATTACAATGAAAATGGCAAAAAACTACTAGATAAAATTTCAAAAATGAAATTTTTACTTGGTAGTAGTGAATAACGAACGAAGAGACTGCTAGACAAACTAGCAGTGCATAATGAATATCATTATGTATAATTGAAGAAACAAATGTATAATGAGTATATTATAAGTTAGTAGTGGACAATAGTATATTATTCAACGAGCGTATAATGATAGCTGTTATTCACGAAGATGAAGTTTACCGTTCACGACCGATAAAAAATTGTGTTTTATTATCAAATCCTTTAAATAAACCTAAAATAATTTCCGTCGACATTTTGACATCTCAATTTAATAGTAAAGAAAATGGCTAAAGACTACTAGATATAATTTCAAAAATAAAATTTTTATTTGGTAGTAATGAATAATGGAAGAAGGGACTACTAGATAAACTAGCAGTGAGTAATCGATATCATTATAATTGAAGAAATAAGCGTATAATGAGTCTATTATACGTTAGTCGTGGACAAACAATTGTTGTCCACGACTAACATATAATAGTATATACTCATTATACATTTGTTTTTCAATTATAATGATATCCATTATTCACTGCTAGTTTATCTACAATAGTAGTCTCTTCATCCATTGTTCACTACTACCAAGTAAATAAATCATTTTTGAAATTTTATCTAGTAGTCTTTTACCATTTTCATTATAGTTAAATTGAAACGTCAAAATGTCGACGAAAATTATTTTAGGATTATTTAAAGGATTTCATTATAAAATCCAATATTTATTATCGGTCGAGGACAAAGTATCGTATTCTACTCGCATATAATTACTGTTATTTACTCAGATGATTTATGACACTCGCCTATCGGCTCGTGTCGGTAAACTTCATCTTCGTGAATAACAGCTAACATTATATGCTCGTTGAATAATATACTATTATTAAATTGAGGAAAACAATATACAGTGATACCTTGATTGACGAGCACCTCGCATAACGAGCCAAACAAATTGTTGACTCACTTAACGAGCGACGTTACGCAAGAACGAGTGACGATAAGAGGAGGAAAGCCGGATTGTGCGCTTGATATACAAACATAATCTATTGTATTATTTAAAAAAAATTAACGAGTAAGATCCTGGAGCGAATTATGCTCGTTAAGCGAATTTCCACTGCAAATTGTAAAAAAAATTACGGACTCTCTTAACGAGCGACGTTTCCCAAACGTGTGACGAGAGAGGGGAAGATCAAGATTGCTCGCTCAATATAATACGTAAATGTATTTCGTTATTTACAAAAATGTAGCGAGTAAGGTCCTCGAACGAATTATACTCGTTAAGCGAGGTACCACTGTACATAAATTTTGTTAAACGCAAAAGGACCCAAACGCAAATATTTTTTTTCTTATTCTCAATCAGGGAAAATATTTTTATTCTTTATGCTAGTATAGTTGCACAAAACATGTCATGACGTCAGCCCATTTTTTTGTTGTAAAAAGAAAAATATTAAAGTGGAAACCGGACACCAGTGTACGTTTCGACCTAAGATTTTGTTGTTATTTTGTCTTCGACTCTTCGAAATATAAGATTAGTATTTGATTTAAATAAGAAACAACTATCGAATACTGCGAAGATTCGAATACGTTCGAATCGAATTCACAAATAGACCCCTTTATAGTTTTGTTAGTACAGCCGAAACTCGATTTTTGTGTTGTTCCGTGATTTTTTTTTACACAGTCGGTGTTTTTGAGTCACTTGTTTATCAAGATTTTCAATTGAGTAACCGGGATTTTTCATTTTTATTTTTTTCGTTAAATTTTGGCAACAGTGTTGTTTCTGTGTTAAGCATATACCTACATATGTATATTGTGTATTTTTTTATAAAACTGAAAAATTCGATCAACCGGGATCTTTGATTATCCGGGAAACGTTCGGTCCCGAGCATCCCGGATAGTCGAGTTTCGACTGTAAATAGCAAAACCTAGGGTGCTATTCTTGAACCATTACGAAAATTTTCGTATTGCAAGTTAGTGTAAAGGTATTACGAAAACTAGGATTTTTGTAATACTTTTACACTAACTCGCAATACGAAAATTTTCGTAATGGTTTACCACGCCCTGGGGTGCTATTCTTGAAACATTACGAAAATTTTCGTAACCGAAAATTTTCGTAATGCTATTTTCGTAATAGTAATGGTGAAATCATAATTTAGTATTCTTGAAACCATTACGAATATAACGAAGAGAGGCAAAAAGAAATAATAAAATTTCGAGAGAGAAGATGAAAATGTAAGTTCCTAAAATGGTATTCTTGAAATCCGGATTACGAAAATTTTCGCAACGAAACGTTACTAAAATTTTCGGATGGTTTTTTTGTTCCTTATTGCATTTCGTAATGAAATCATTTAGATTTTTGTTTTAATTATATTCATATAAGGACGTTCATAAAACTCAATAATTTCTGTTGATGGTTAAAAATAATATGTACTCGTATTTACATTTCGCTAAATATTTATTATTTTATTACCACAAAAACCCTTTTTTTTGCTTTGCCTACCTATTTGCTTGTGGTATGTTTATTATTTTCTTAAAAATAAGGGTAATAGCTACAATACTAATGGACAATTTGGGATGTATTTTTAAATGACGCGTGTTGTAATTGGAATTGGATTGATATACCGCCACAGGCGGCTAATACTAATGGTACGTAAAGTCATTATCATTATAACATATCGTAACAGTATCGTACGACAATACGATCTAAAATCATATCGCATAGAATCATAAGACAATGCCACTACATAAATAGCCGTGACATCAGTCTACAAAAGTCAAATCCCCAATATATAGAGGGGAATAAAGATTTTTATTTTCCTATGAAACGTAAACAGAATCATATGGGAATTATTTTGTGTTGTCTTTATTTTCAATTTAAATGAAAATTTTTATTGATAAATATAAATAATTTTAAATTCAATACATCGAATTGCAGCTTGTCCACAATTTTAATTAAAATTAATAAAATTTTAATTCACAATTTTGCGTTTCAGTAAACTGATTTTTATTCTCAAACATCGTCAGGCTTCGTGCTTTTTTAAAAAATTTCATTTCGTAGATTACTAGATTAGTTTTATTACTTGACCAATCATACTACATAAACATCCATGATTTATAATAAAACTAATCTAGTAATCTACGAAAAGAAATTTAGAAAAAAACACGAATCCTAACGATTTCCCTAAAAATCAATTTACTAAAATGCAAAATTGTTAATTAAAATTTTATTAATTTCAATTAAAATTCTGTAAAAGCTGCAAGATATACAATGTGTTTCGTCGTCAAGTGCCCGGCCGGAAAATTCGGAATATTTAAGTAAAATTATCGCAAAAATTCTTATAAAGTAGGTGTCTCCTTTTCAAGTTTTAATTCTGTTTGTGGTTTTTGAAAGTTTATGAGTCACTTTATTTGATAGTTTGCGCACTTAGCTAGGTTTTTTTAAAGAATGTAAACAATTACGGGAAAATAACATTTTTTTTACTTAAGAAAATCTCTACTTTTTAAAAAACTGAACTGTAAACCGTGAAAATGTCCCAATAACTTAATTAATTTAATTATTATTATTAATGTACAGCATAATACACCAAGGTCCCGCTTTGCGTCCCTGTTTGGTTCCACACGGAGAGACGCAAACTGAATTTCGATGCATATCGAACAATTTAAAATATTTGTGGCCGAAAAGTATTGCGGAAGATTAATCCACATAGAATTTAAAATAAAACAAACATGTATGATAAATAATATAAATAATATAAATAATATCACTTTATTAATAATAATTCGTTAATTAATTTAACGTTTTTTTTAGCCGACGCAAGAGCGAATAGACGCACATAGAATAGACGCATAGCGAGACTCTGGTGTATCTACAAATTGACAAAACTTTCTTACTAGCTAACTCTTAAAAATACCGCGCAAAAATCACCTAGAGAAAGTAGGGAAATTAAACTAAAAAGATGTTTAAATTAAAGTCAAAGAAATAAAATAATACTGTTTTATTAATAATCAATAAAAACAATTTTTATTATAAATTATTAAACATTTTTAATTAAATGGCATATTCGAAATGCTCTCCACTCTCTTGTAAACGAACAAGGGCTCTCCTAATCACACTAGTTGTTGTCCAACGCAATTGTTAAGGGTTGCCTCTTGTTTCTGCTGCAGCAGCGAAAATTCTTGCTGTCAGAAATAAAAATCTAGGGGCGTAAGATCAGGGGATCTTGGCGGCCAGGCTACAGGACCTCCTCTACCGATCCACCGTGGATAATTTTCATTCAAATTATCACGTATTATCTTTGCAAAATGTGCTGGAGCACCATCTAATTGCAGCTGCATTCGCCTTCTCCTCAACAATGGCACTTTTTCCATGACAACGTGATTCCTGAAAATTCTAGTAATACGTGTTGGTCAAGCCTGTTTATTACCACGTAAGGTCCGATAAGTTATTCGTGGATCATTCTCGCCCTTACACTTATAGCAAATTGGCTCTAGAAAGCTGTCTCCCTTACGACATTTGGGTTTTCGACAGCGCAAACATGGAGGTTTCTATAATTTGTTATATCCACCCTGGCGAAAGAAGCTTTATCTGTCCACGATTCTCCTTATAAAATTGACATCACTTCTTTGCTGTGAAATTATCCAGTTACGAAAAACTGATCTGGCACGATGGTCCATATCTCCTAGATGTTGAGCACGACGGAAGTGATAAGGATTAAGGCCTTCTTGACCTCGATATGCCTAATCTAATAGACAGGCGGCTGATACTTGTCGTAGGGTGAGCGCGTATTAATCGTAATAAATCCTCTTCCAACGTGTACGTTAATATTCACGCTGGACTCGTGTTGTTGTTGGAATAATCCTTGTTCGGAAAAACGTCGATATATTGCAATGAATGTCCTATACCCAAGTACTGGCCTGTTGGATATCGACGCCTGTATTTTTGGACAGCAACGCGTGCATTTCCATTACAGAACAGCTTTACAAAATGCATATCGGCTACATGAGAAGGTGGTATATCACGCAAATGTGTCATTGTAATGATTAAGCGTTTACTTAACACAAACTGTCATTTTAATTATCACACAAACTTAAAATTGTTAAAACACAGAACACTGAGAGTACATAGTGTCACACGATCGGTTAGCGAACAACTCAACTATTTATTATTACTTACCAATTTGAGTTTTCGATTATTTAAAAGATTTGGTTAGATAACATCACTATACCTAAACGGCTACAAACGCCATTTTTTCGACTAATTGGTGTTCGAATATTTTATGAGTTAGGTAGTAACAATGTTTTAATAATTATAAATTAAATAACCATGTCATGGGACATTTTTCCGACTTACAGTTCATTTTTTTTAAAAAGTAGAGGTTTTTTTATAAAAAAATCGTTTAAGTAAAAAAATGTGATTTTCCCATAATTTGTTACATTCTTTACAAAAACCTGGCTTAGTGTGCAAATTAACCAATAAAGTGACTCATAAGCTTTAAAAAACCGCAAACAGAATTAAAATCGAGCCCATAACTTGGGAGATATGATGAAAAATGTGAAAAGCTATCACCAACACACAAGGGGTCACTTGCCGACGAAACAGATTGTATTTAATTTAAAATTATTTCTATTTATCAATAAAAATTTTCATTTAAATTGAAAATAAAGGCAACACAAAATCCCATATGATAAAATTCTTTATTACCTTAACACCACTACAAGTTTTTTATCATGGCTTTTTATGTAGTGGCATTGCATAGAATCATATCATCCTACTACCATACCATCAAACCATCATGCCATCATACACGACATAACATTATATCATCGTTCAATCGTACCATCATACAATCATATGTATCGCCGTACCATAAAACAACATTTTGGAAAAAAAAATTCTAAATCGGATAAGCGATTCTCGAGATATCATGGGTACAGACATCCGGACGTCCAGAAAGACGGACAGGCATATTTTTCTTTTTTTCTTTTTCGGTGTCAAGGACTTTCAAAACATCGAGATAAATGATTTTGGATCAAACAAATTTTTGGCCATTTTTGACAAGATTTCAATACATTGGTCTTTTTAGACCGAAGTAATTTTCCCTTTAAAAGAAAAAGTATCATACACAATCATTTTTAATATATTTAATTTAATATTAAATAAATAAGCCATTATTGACAAAAATTCACAACAACTTATAATTTTAAGTAAAGAAAGCGTCCGCTTCGCTTAATATTCTCAGTTATACTAACATTTTTAATCATCTCTTTCGAAATCTTCTTAGTTTTTTATTCCTCTCTTCGTAATTTTCGTAATGGCTTCAAGAATACTAATTTATGATTTCACCATTACGATTACGAAAATATTGTGCATTACGAAAATTTTCGTAATGTTTGAAGACAGTGCATTTAAAATAATAAAACAAAATTGTTCCAAAAGAACTTAATTAATGATAAAAATCACACTTTAAATTACACATTGCATTAATTAATTTCCAATTATTAAAATTTGAGCAAATAAATATAAAAGTTAAATAGGCAATATAGCTTTAAATAACATATTTTTGTTGTATTGAATAACATATTCCATTTTTGTCCGCTATAGCCAATTATAAATTACGAAAAAATCTCATACCATTACACGTATTGTTTAAAATTAGAAAATGGTCAAGCATTTAAAAAAAATATCCCAAGATTTAGGTATACGAATACGACATGTAAATACAAAAATTTAGAAGAAAATATCCTTTTGTTCTAGTTAGGTAGTAAACAAAAACGAATGCATATAGTTAAGTACATCGTTATCTCGAAATAAATAATACATGTTTTTAAGGACACGTGAAACAAAGAAGAAAAAGGTACGCTTTAGTTTTCACTTTTTTATAAAATATTGAGAATAGAAAATATTGAGTTTATGAATATCCTTATCAATATAATTAACACAAAAATCCAAATGATTTCATTACGAAATGCAATGGGAAACGAAAAAACCATTACGAAAATTTTAGTAACGTTCCGTTGCGAAAATTTTCGTAATCCGATTTCAAGAATACGATTTTAGGGTTTTCGTAATACTTTGACACTAACTCGCAATACGAAAGTTTTCGTAATGGTTCAAGAATAGCACCCCTGGGGGGCTATTTATGAATTCAATTCGAATGTGTTCGAGTCTTTGAAGAATTGGATTCTTATTTGAATAAGTGATGAGTTGCACAATGTCGGCCCATATAAAAAATTACATTTTGTCGTTTCTTACCGCTACTACTTCCAGTTGATTTCACGCACTATTTAAGATCAATTGATAACTGAGCATTTTTACTCCCTGTATTTTTGCCGAACTTCTACAATAAAAAACAACTATGTACTTTGCCAAAACCTGCTAAAATCCTCTCTTTAGAAAGCCTGATAGTTTTGTTAGCCAACATCCACACGTTTAAAAATATTAGGGGTACAAATTGAAAATGCGGGATTGATAACAGATGGCGTTACTAACGCTATACGCATCAGGCAGTACTGTTACTATGTTCATGTCAAAGCTACGTCTTATAGCTTTAATTTTCAGTATGTGTCAATTTGTCGCAGTGTCAAATTCATAGTTTTTTTGAGCTCTCAATATGTCGAGTTTCGTGCCAACAAAACAGCATTTGCGGGAAGTTTTAATACATACCTACAAACGCTGAAATGGGAAGTCTTACCCCACCCGCCGTATAGCCCAGATATTGCTCCTTCCGATTACCACCTTTTCCGATCGATGACACATGGCCTAGCTTACCAGCGCTTCCATTCTTACGAAGAAGCCCAAAAATGGGTCGATGACTGGATAGCAGCCAAGCCGGCCGAATTTTTTCGCGACGGTATCCGTAAATTGCCAGAAAGATGGGAAAAAGTTGTGGCTAGCGATGGATAATTCATTTGTTACCATTTTTTCAGAATAAACGTTCAAAAATAGAAAAAAATCCCGCATTTTCAATTTGTACTCCTAATATATACTGTTAAGTGTATTGGTTATTTATTACGAAAACACATCTAAGAAAAAAAAATTCGTTTCTTACCACTACTACTTCTAGTGGATACAAGGTAGAAAACATAAACAATCGCATGCTATGAAACTAAAAGAGAGTAAAATATATCATTAAAAAAAACAACAAAAAACAGAGTTTTTGAAGTCAAACTTTTTTAGGCAGGGTATGATTCGAAAAAAACAATTACATCAACAATTTATTTGGATTTGACATTAATTTCTTAAGTTTGGTCGCAAAATCTCGGATTCTTAATTTTCTCAAGTGACAGATTTAATTTTAACGAAGCTTCGTTAAATTTCTAAGTGACTAAAGGTCTAACCAGCGAATCAGTAAGAAACCTTAA
Source organism: Tipula vernalis (assembly GCA_958295665.1). Classification (NCBI taxonomy): domain Eukaryota; kingdom Metazoa; phylum Arthropoda; class Insecta; order Diptera; family Tipulidae; genus Tipula; species Tipula vernalis. The sequence goes on along the minus strand of OY282559.1, from coordinate 196,061,698 downwards.
AGAATTTGACGAAATTACTTCCTTACAGAAGATTTGACATATCGGCCACCGAATCCGAAACAACTGACAAATACAGTATTAAAATTGTAATATAAATGGGAAAATTTATTATTTCTAAGAAAAGTGTGCTGTGAAAATTTTGATGTATTCTGACATATCCTTCAGTTTGCGCGTTAATTTTCGCTCGGTTAAGTGACGGCTGAATTGAACGAAACGTTCTTAAAGATTTGCTGGTCAGTAATATGCACTTTCTGTATATCGCGTTCTTACGAAAAGTTGTTACTGACTCGCTGGTTCCCCCATATGTGAGAAATGCTATCTATCGCATTTTTAAATTTTGTTAAGTCTTAATTTTTAAGTTTATAATTTTTAGTACTAAAATACATATAAAACGAGAACATTTTCAAGAAAATGTTGTGCCATCATTTATTAGTTTGACATTTTTTTTACATGCAAATTACGAATTGCTATCTGAAAAGCAAGGTGTGTATCAATCAACTCCGCAGTGTCTTGCCGATCTGAAAACTCGCTATAAATGGATTCATCAAAATTCACGTTTAGAATCGCTTTTTAAGTACCACACAAAAAATGTGATTTGTCACTTGATCGGAATCAGCTGGTTCTGTTAAACATTGTAAAAGTTATGAATAAAAAAGACAGTTTTAGCGGCTTAACAATGAAATTTACGATTTGGAATTAAAAAATCCAATTTTTGAAACAAAATGTGTCGCTATTTTATTTTGTTTTTTTTGTTCATTACGAAATCATGTATACTTGAATTTATCGGGAAATTACCAATAAATCGGTTATTTCAGAAATGATTTACCGATGACCGGCTTTCTAAAAGTCGGTAAATTCTATTGACTTCTGTTGAACTTCATGATTTAGTTTAATCAAATATTAAATGTAAGGTAACAGAAACTGATTAAAGGAATTTGAAACAAGTTATTTTAAGTCGCAGTTTTATCAAGCTTTTAAGTTGGTTATGTTTGTTTATGATAATTCGTCAAGACATCTTCAATAAATTTGTAGCTTGCATCTCGCTATCGTTGACAAACAAAATCAAAACTGTAATACAAAATATTATTTATTAACAATATTCTGAAATGCTTGTATAAGTAATTAACTGTTACTCGTATATTTCATTAAAAGTTATTTTATTTCAATATATTTTTTTGAATCACAGACATGATAAAGGATTTTTAAATCATGCAATTTGAATTGATTTTTTTATATACATTTTTATTCGAAAAAAACGGTATTAGGGTGACATGTTTTTTATTATTATTTCCAACTACTACTATTTTTAAAACAAAAATATAAAATACCTTAAATTTATGTTAATGAAGAAGAGTTTAAATCGTTTAAATATGAAAAATTACATAGCGTTATTTGCATGATTTGGTATTTTTGTTGTTTTTTAATTAGAAAGCACGCATTAACAAATATATAACTCTGAGTATAAATTATTATGTATATATAATATGTGAAGGGGAATACCAGGCGTATCCATAGTAAATGTTAAATAACTAATATATGGAATACAATGACATAGTTTTGTTGTTTTGGGAGACAGAAACCGGCGATGTACACAAACATATGTTTCAAAGTGATGGAATACGTATACATATTTATAATTCAATTATGATATTTATTTTAAGAATTATTGTATAATTAAGAAGGTGCTACTATTTTTAAGTACGAAAGTGCATATTCCCACATAATAATTATGGAAAAATACGAAATATCTGCAACTGCCAAATATATTTTTTTAGCTTTAATTTCTTTTTCAATATTGTTATTGTTATGAAAAAAAAACAAATGTAATTTCTACTCAATATGGTTTAATTTTCTACAGTATTCTTGCAATATCTAAGTAATTAAATGTAAACTTTTTAAAATATATATATTTGGCTACAGTTAAAGTAGACAATTACATATATTGCTGTACAATAAATGTACAAAATAACCTATGGAATATTATAATTTAAGTAATTAAAAAGTGTGATCCCTACTATACTGCTGCATAAATATGCAGACGCCCTCCTAAATAACACTTTAATATTTGGGCCGCATATTTTATTAAGAGAAAAAATACAATTTAATAATTTATATAAAGATCTTAATATTAATTTAAAAAGATTGCCCTCGATCATTACGAACACAACTAAAAACCATCTTATTTTTAGAAATATATTAAAGATTATGTCATCTTAATATACTCAGAGTACAGTACTTTAAAAAAAAATGAAATAATAACAAAATACGTTCGTAATAAGTATTTTAATCATCAGTGCAGTACATTTATAGATATCATCATCATCATCACATCACTTAACAACATCTGATGTATTTGAATGTAATTAAAATATTTCTACAATAAATAATAATGATTAAGATAATTTGAGTACTAACATTAAAACACTGTATCATTGCTTAGTTGATCATTCAAATATACAAAATAAGTGATGATATTGCGTGAATTTACTAGAATTATCAATTAATAATATATAATTAGTTATGAATGATTAAATAATACTTAGGTCTATAAATACATATACCCAAAATCATCTCAAAGCGAGTATTTGTATAAGTCAATATATTTAACTATACTCGTATACATACATAATTGAGATTTTTATTAAGCAAATTAAGTATAAACCACTTAATTAATGTTTAAAAAAGCTATATTTACGATACTAATTCAGAATTGGTTTATACTTAAATCACACTACTACATACATATTAATTAATAATAAATATATTAATAAATTAGATTTTCTTTAAGAAAAAAAATTTTATGCGTATCATTATTAAAATAATTCGATCGTCCATTATCACCAACGAATGGACCTTTCAACACTTAAAACATCATCCAGTTATATCAAATTATATTATATTTATACTACATTAAACTAAATAAAAATAAGTTAATGCAAATTTGATAACCTCAAATGATTAATCTTTCATCTTGCAATTTTGTTACAAACTTACCCGGGTAATTCCGTCTTCCTGCATACTGTCCATTGGTAATTTTAATTACATTAATGATTAAAATCACATTTATTAATATATTATTTAATTTATATTTCATAATTGTTTTATTTATGTAACCAACCACATTTAATGATATTTAGCTATATTCGCAAAGAAATAGTTATTCACTTTTGTAAACTAAAATAAAAATTAAAAATCGCGAAAATACGGTAATTAAATATGATAATCTTTGGTTGATGTTTGTGTAAGGAAAAAAGTGTACAATAAGACAATATTTCGATTGTCTTGCATTTCTACGCTAATATCAATATAATAATAGTACTATTTACTTGACATATTATAAGTTATAAACATAAATAAATAAATGGATTAGTCTGGAATACCAAACCATAACCATCCGTTGGTTTATTAATAATAATAAGGTCGGATGTTTATTTAAAATTATATGCAAAATTAAACAAATTTTTTGTGGATTATCTGTATTGACATATGGCCACATTATTGAACAGAGTAACGAAACTAATTTTATTGATTTTCTGCGGTGAACAAGTTTAACAGAATTTAAATAAATTCGAAAGAAATTAGGAAATAAATAATGCCGAAGGGACATGTATATGAAATATTTTTACAAACAAACTCAAGATCTAATGGATTTTCATTAAGTCGACCGGAAAAAATTGAGGATGGAGCTTTCATAAAAAATAATATAGAAGTAAATTACCCTTACGATAATGATTATATTATACTTTGTTTGTTTGTGTTATAATTTATCATATTTTTAAGAGCAAACCCTCCTGCAGTTATATCCTCTTGTCGCTTACATAATGAACATATTTTAAGTACGTTTATACCAAATATAATCATATTTCATCTTAAAATCTTCTTTTTGATTAAATTCAATTTTTCACTGTATATAAAAATGTATTGGTTTGAATAGAGAAACATATTTAAATTAAATTATTTTTAATGGTTTAACAGAAAATTGACGAAGATTATCAAGATTTTTTTCCTCACTTGTGTTTAATAAAAAATGTTTACTATTTTCAGCGATTAGATTTTGGTTTTGGAAATTTTCAGTTCAAATGGAACTTTAACCCAATTGTATTAGATTTAAAAAAAAAATAAAAATTTAGGCCCCTAATAGGTTAACCTTTTTCAAGCATTTATGATTTGGAAGCAAAAAAAAATCAATTTTTGTCCTGTTGTTTGCTTCTTAGGTCACCCATTGTGCTGTTACTGCATATCAATACAAAACACATGACACTAGTTTTGTATGATATTGGTATTTCTTTAAAGTTTTTCCGAAAAGATAACAACAAAACGAAATCGAAGAAATAATATACTTTTATATATTTCCCTTCGACCCTTTTTTTATGTACGAGTATCTTGTCGCGAATTGAAGAAACAAAAATTATTATATTTTATTAAGCTGGTTTTTTTGTCGAATTAATAAATATGCATACTATTATTGTCTTGTGGTATTTTTGATGTCTTTAAGGATTTTTTCGTTTGATGTTTTTCGTTTGTTTCGCGTGTGGCGTGTTAAATAAAATTAATTATAAATAATAAATTTGATTTTTTGTTTATTTTTTACATGTTAACTACGTCGATTTGTTGACAAAATTTTTCGCATTGTTATAATTTGTAACAAGTTGATTAGATATGGGAATAATTTAAAATAATTTTATTGTTTAGCAAAATCGGATTTGTACTAAAAAATTTAATTAAATTCTTTTATTTTGAAAACATATTTAGCGATTTAAAGATTTTTGATGTTTGTTTAATTAATGCGTGATAATTGATTCATGAAAAAAAGGACTTGTAAAAAGAACCGATAGGGTTTTAAATAATTTATTATTCGAACATTTTTTTAAGTTGTTTGGTTAATTAAGTCGTTTACCCTTTATAAAGAATTGCTAAAAAAAACTTTCACAAATAATTAAAATTTAAGATTATTTAAACTTAAGACCAAATATTAGAAACACAAAATTTGTATTAAACGTGAGCTAGTTGTTCTATTTTAGACAATTTCCGTTTAATTTACTCTTAACCGCCAATTGGCCATATGTCGTGCATACAGAATTGCGGGAATATAATCAGCTAAACACTGTAGAATACACGTATAATTGTACACTTTGTGCAGAATAATCCAACTTGCGGTTGAACTCACAAACACATTTTTTCCTTTAACACCAACAAAATAATTAATTTAAATTAAGTTTTAATTTTTAACGGATTTGTTTGATATATTTTCACACCAAAAAAAAACGTTATTTTTAACTGGCGTAAAGTTTAAACACAGAAAAATATTTAAACTAGAATACTTTACGAAATATGTAACTATTTTATGGAGCAGTCATGTATTGACTTGTTATAAGAATGAAGTTACAAATACGAATGAATTTTATATGAATGAATTTTTAATGTTTTTTTGTTCTGTCTTGATTAACTTTGATTTTCAAATGAAAAGACAATAATATTCTCCCGTTTTCTCTCAATTTTTCATTTTTCTTATGATTTTATGAATTTTTTTTTTCTGAAGAATGATCGCATATTCTTAACAAAATACACACAAAAAAAAACTAAAAGCAAAAACCGGTGTACGTTGCTAAATTATTTTTCTTATATCTACTCTAAGACACTGGGTAGACCGAACGGTTTGATTTATATTTGATGACTGATTTTCGATTTCATAATTTAAGTAGGATGTGTATCTATATATTGACTCGCGATATTATTCTGTACGACTGTATATTCAATGAAATAATTTTTTATAGGTATATGTAAAAGTAAGTTCTGTTTTTCTAATAGATGGCGTTTTTGTTCGCATATGTATTGTGTGAATCTACTAGTACATGTTTTTGAAAGTATCTTCATAACCATCAAAATGTAGTATATGACATTTGATTTAAATATAAATACACAGTTTTTTATTCGATTAAAAATGGAGAGTTTTGTGTCAAATAATCGTCATTTGTGGGAAGTTTTGTTGTATTTTTTTACTATAGACAAGCGCTTCTACTTGTAGAAGCTTACGGTGAACATGCTTTTTCTGATAGTATGTGTAGAAGGTAGTTTAGGCAATTTGAAAAAGGTTTATCACAGCCAAGACTTATGCTCTTTGGTGCGATATGAAAGGAGTTTTATACGGGCTACTGAAACCTTCTGAAACTATTAATGGATAAAACTCTTAATGGGAAAGTCTACCGACGGCAATTAATATGTTTGAAATGAGCTGTTCAAGATAATCGACCAGAATGTAGAAAAGACACAATAAATTGATTTTGCAGCATGACAACGCAAAACGACATTCTGCAAGAGTCGTTAAAACCTACCTAGAAGGGCAGGACTGGGAAGTTCTATCCCACCCGCCATATTCGCCAGACATTGCTCCTTCGGATTACTATTTATGTATTCCAGTCGATGCAGTCAGCCCTTCAAGACGTACGATTCACATCTCATAAAAGTATCAAAAATTGGCTTGACGAATGGATCGCTTCAAAAGACGTCGACTTTTTCAGAAAGGAAATCTGTGAATTGCCTAAAAGATGGGAAAAGGTTGTGGCTTCTGATGGAGCATAATTTGAATAATATTCCACTTTTATATACTTGCTAAATAACACGTAATTTTAACCAAAAAAAGGAACTTACTTTTACATATACCTAATACATTCCAGAAAAAATGATTATAAAAAACAAAATATGTTTGCTTTTATTTATATGATGATTGCTTGATGGCCTTACTAAGCTCTGTTATTATCAAATGCAATTCTTAGCTTCTAACCTTAAAAGCAACAAAAGATTGCTATAGAAATATGAAGCGTCCTTCAAAATTATCACAATTACTATTATAATTCATATAATTTAAAAAAATAATAAATTAATGATTAAACAATTATTTAATCGATCATAGTGTTATGTACATCTTCGCAGGTAATTTACATTTTAATTGGTTGCAAACTTTACAGACCAGGTGTTTTTCATTGAAAAATTATTAAATACTAACCAAACATATTTATTAATTATAATTAATTAATAATGGGTGTCATAAAGAATTTTGCCAAGTGTCGAATACATACTTCAACAACACAATTCAATCAATCAATTTGGTAAGTTTTCCTATTTTTTCATAACATTACTAAGCATTTACATGTAGTTAGTTGTGAATTTTGACTTGTATGCTCTAATATTATGTTTCGTTCTAAACACAATATTTTTATACATTTTTTAAACAGACATTGACATAATTTTTGTATAATATGAAAATATATTTGAAAAAATAAAACAGTAGATGTAAACATGGAAAATACTAAGAAAAATCATGTCTGATAATATTTTATATTTACTCGTACATGCATAAAATTTATATAAAAAAAGTAATTAAGAAATCTTTAAATTGAATTTAAAACAATTTAGGGGTAAAGTTTCAAGCGGCAAGATCAACCAGATTTTTAATAATTAATTTTTGCTAAATTCTACGGCGCAGTGTTTTAAAAAACTATCTTCTCCAATGCATATCACTAACCGACAAACGACGAGGAGTAAATACATGACACAACAAAATGGTTATTTTTAATTTTTTTTAATTCTTTCCTGTAATTAAACAGTAAATAATAATTTTTTATTTATTCTTTTAGATTTAGCTTTACGTAGTATGTTCTAATGAATTAGTAGTTTTATAATTTATGTATATGTAGATTTTTAAAAGTAAGACCTTTATGAACACATTGAGACAAATGTAGAAACGTATTATCAACATTTGATTTTCATGGATCGCGCAGAATTTCCAATACGTTAAATTTATGAAAAATATGGAGGTAGGTAGTCCATTTTTAAATAAATTTGGTTTGGAACTTTGTTAACTATAATTTCGTTACTGTTGAATATTTATACTATACATTTTAGGTACAAGTCTTAAAATCTTAAAATATTCAATATTAAATTGGAAAATTATAGCCTTTATATAATTATACATACATTTCACGTTTACTTAAAATACAAATATACGAAACTAGATTTAGGAATTTAAAACAAATGGGGCTTATCTAATAATTTACGATGGATTTTAATTTCCGAGTTCTTCGTTTAGTTTTCCTGGTTTTTTACGTGATGAAATTAGTTAAAATTAGGCAACATCAAGTGTATCTTGGCCTCTAAAAATGTCAAAATTAGGCAAAACCAGGTACATCTTTTCTCTAATATGAACTTTAAGGAACCTGTAGATTAAATATTACACCTTCTTTAAGTGGGTCAATCCTACATATATTTTGTGGAAACGAGATAACGAAAGAATAGGGATCATTAAATGCAGAAATATATTGGATTTTGATTTATCTTATTTAATGTGCAAAAGTATTAGGGGATTTCATTTTTTTTTTTTACATTCTATAAATTGTTTACCGATCAAAAGAACATTCTATTGTATTAAATGCCCCACTTCCAAAATAAACGGTTCATATTTCAAAATTACCGTTAGAATGTTAATTTATGTTTATTGGATGTTGATATCTCGTAATTTAGCGTATTTGGCGAATAATAATAAAGCATTTTTGTACGTGACTTAGAAGCTAACATAGGAAAGTAATTTAGGGAGATGTTATAACAAATGCATTTAACGAAACCGTGGCACAAATTACTTTTTTATGAACAAAACCACTAAACCAACTAAAATATGTTATAGAACTTAGTTAAATATATGTACATAACTAAAAATTGCTTATAAAAGAAAAAAAATATGGTCGTTCATTTTAAAAAGATATCGTCACAGTGATAAATGATCGCGTTAAAATAAGCAAAAACACGTATAAACTATAAAACCGTAAAACAAAATTATGATGACCAAAATAAGATAATCAAAGTATTCACTGCAAAGCATTTTCTTCTTTTGATGTGCGATCTTATCATTTTGTTAACATTGCTAGTCTGTTATTATCTATAATTTTATGAAATCATAAATTATGTTTTTCTCTAAAAAAACATCAAATATTTATAAACAAACAAAAAATTCTAAAAATAAAAAAAAAATTAAAGTTTTAGTTGGTTGTCTTACATATTCAAACAAAAATATTATAATCGTGAATGAAAGACGATTTTTAGAGAAAACAAATTTTGTTTTTTATTTTAGCACAGATAAAATTAATGATTAATATATGTAGCAGCATTCGAAAACTTATATGTTTCAATGTTCATATTTTCAGAAGTTTAATATGTACAATATATACACACGTAATTATTTATGTTTATCTTTATGAATGTGATTATAATTTTGGATTTATGACACCGTTCTGTTAGCGTCCTTGAGCCAACGCGCAGACAAACCTTATAAATGAAGAAATTTGTTAAACTCTATTCGAAATTATATAAATAAAAGCGCAATTATTATGTTACATAAAACATTTTTAAATCTTTGCCGCAGATTTAATGTTGTTAGTTTAGGTAATTATTTTGACCTCAAAGTAACTAAAACAATTGTAATTTGCCATTCAGTGAAATAATTTTATACTGTTTGTAGTTGACTGTAAAATAAAGTACTGATTGAAATCCATCTATTATGTCTTAGGAGACCCGTTGAATCATGTCGCGATGTGCTGACTTCTGGCAACTTATGTATTTAAACTTTTTTCATCTTAATTAGATAATACTATTTCTAGCATAGTTAGCTCAAAATATTGCATAGATGTATTGTTCCGCGATATTGGTTCTACATTTCCTTGATTTGCATTTTATTCCAGCTAGCCTAGAAATAGCTCTCAGGGCGTTATATAAATTCAGATTAATATGAATAAAACATACATATAAAAATAAGTAATTTTTGGTCTTATAATTTTTAGTATACAAATAAAAATTACATTTTAAGTACAATTAATAAATTTGGCACTTACAATAAAAACTTTTGTTTATTTTCTAAATAAATATAATATGTCTTAATTTGAAATATAGGAATCTAAAATGATAACACGCAAATAAAACAAATATAGGACCAATAAATAATATGAAACAAGATGTATCTAGTTTAGATATATAATATACATATTTTTACTTTTAGACCGTGTCGGCAACCTGTGATAATAATTTTTTAGTACAAATTTCTGACATTTATTTGAAAAATATTCCCCTACATTCACAATTTTTTACCGTACTGTCCGAATTCTGTAATAATTTGTTCGGCAAATTTCCCCTCATATATTTCTTACTTCACTAAAAATATAATAATTTCCGAGAAATACGGGGTTTTTTGGATAGAAAATGACAAATTCTGACGTCAATGGATATCCAAATGTAAGCTTTCTGACTCTTATATATCTAAATCAATTAACTAATCAATTCCAGCATGAATCCAATCATTACTCTTATTATTATAACATGATCTAACAGTTAACTTAATATTATGATTAATTTTTGATTATTCAAGTCAATGCACTCGTCCAATTAAAACTAAATATCAATAATTCAAATTAATTAAGAAAAATTGGAAATAATAAATAAATATTTTTATTATTGTTCAATTACCAACATGCTTGATTGTAACTAGGCATAATGTAAGATAACTAACCAACAAGTCAGTTTATTAATTATTTATTTGTCATGCGTTCATCAATGGAGAGCTTTGTTCTTGTATTTAAAGAATAATATATAATTAATTTGTTGTTGTTGCCTTTTTAAGATACAGGGTGTCAAATATTTGAAAAATTCATGCACCTGGAGGTAGATTCTGTTCAGGTGACAAATGACAAATAACATTTTTTGTGACTTTGTACTAAAAGTTTAACTGCTATATAATGATAATATATGGCAGTTAAAATGTTGACAATATATAAGACAATATATAGCAATTTTCTAAATTTATCCTGCTATAAACTCACAGTATATAGCAGTTAAAATTTGTCATTTTATAGCAATTAAAATTTTAGTTCAAAGTCTCAAAAAATTATCATTTATCATTTGATCAGAATCTATGTTCTGGTGTTGTATTTATTGCTATAGAAAAAAATAATTAGGAATTACAAAATAATTATAAAAATGGTACAATCTTTGATTTATTCTTTGTCAAAATGGCCGTCCAAACTTTCTTTTTCAAATTTCTCAAATTTCCATTTTTTTTAATCGTTTTCATCATTTAGTTCTAATAAATATACCAAAAAATCAGCGCAATATCTCGTTTTATTTTTTTGCAAAATACATTTAAGTATAGAAAATGTGTAGATTGTCATACTTAATTAAACGAATTTTGTACGAAAACGAAACGAGATATGTTTAATAGAACTAAATGAGGAAAAATATACAAAAAAAACAGAAAAGATTCAGACGGGAGAACATTCAGAAAAAAAGTTTCGACGGCAATTTTGTAAAAGAAGAACTGAAAGGTGGTTCCACTTTTATAATTATTTTATAATCCCCCCATATCTTTAAAATGAGCCAAATTTTATAATTTTTGGATAATTAGTTTTTTTTCTATAGGAATTAATACAAAATTTCATACACTTGGTATTGTATTTATTGCTGTGACAAAATCTAATTATCCGAAAATGAAAAAGTTGTGCTCTTTTTAAAGATAAATGAATAGGGATTATAAAATAATTATAAAAATGGCACTGGTAGTTTTCAAAATGGCCGTCGAAACATTCGTTTTAAATTTTCTCCCATCTGCATCTTTTTTTTTTGTATCTTTCTCCCCCATTTAATTTTATTAGACATACTTAAAAATCAGTATAACATCTCATTTCGTTTTCTGGCAAAATACAAGTATAAAAAATGTGAAGATTGTCATAACTAAACGTATTTTGCACGAAAACGAAACGAGATATTGCGCTAGTTTTTTAGTATGTTTAATAGAACTAAATGAAGAAAAAGATGAAAAAAAGATGCAAATTTGAGAAAATTAAAAATAATCACCCCCTATTATGATTGTCGAGTCGATCGACACTCGACACGTCTCTGTGTTGCCTTTTCCTTTTTCGTTTTGTTTTTATCAAATGAAAAAACGAAAACGCAATACAGAGTCGTATCGATTGTCGATCGACTCGACAGTCATAATAGGGGTAAATGTTTCGACGGCCATTTTCAAAAAGAAGAAATTAAAGATAGTACCCTTTTTATAATTATTATGATTATTTTATAATCCCTATTCATTTATCTTTAAAATGAGCCTAATTTTATAATTTTCGGATACTTAGTTTTCTTTCTATAGCAATAAATACCATACAAAGTGCATCCAATTTTTAAATATCTAACACACTGTATCTCTAAAAACAACAACGACAAAAAAAAAATGATGTTCCATAATTGTTTTACTCAGTGCTACACTATGACTTCCGGTCCCATATAAAGGATATGCGATTTCACTTATTTTCCTCCATATGTGTACATATGTAATGTACACATACGAGCACTGAGTAAAACAAACAATTTATGGAAAATGTTTCTGTTGTTGTTGTTTTTTAAGAAACAGGGTGTCATGTCAAATATTGAAAAGTTGCATGCACGATGTACTGATTGCTTCAGAAAAAAAACTAATTATCCGAACATTATAAAATTCGGCTCATTTTAAAGATAAATGAATAGGAATTATAAAATAATTATAAGAATGATACCATATTTTAATTCTTCCTTTTCAAAATGGCCGTCAAAACTTTTTTGTTAAATTTTCTCCCATGTGATTGTTTTTTTTTATCTCTTTCACCATTAAATTCTATTAGACATGGTAAAAAATCAGTGCAGAATCTCGTGTCGTTTTCTTACAAATTACGTTTACGTATACAAATTTATAGATTGTCTTACTTAAACGTTTGAAAAGGAAGAAATAAAAGATGGTACCATTTTTATAATTATTTTATAATCCCTATTCATTTCAAATTAATTAATTATTTTTGGATAATTAGTTTTCTTTCTATAGCAATAAATACAACACCAAGTACAAGGAATTTTTAAATATTTGACACACTGTCTGTATCAACACAAAACTCAAAAAACAACAATAAAAAATCATGGTCTATAAATTGTTTGTTTTACTCAGTGCTACACATCCAAAACATAAAAATGATAAAATTCAAACATGACTTCCCGTCCTATAACAAGATGCATTTCACGTATCTCCATTGTGAAAAATTCGTTAAATCAACACCCTGTATCTTAAAAAACAACAACAACAAAATTATTTTCCATAAATGTTTTGTTTAATTAGTGCCACACATTCGAAACATAAAAATCTAAAAATTAAATCATAACTTCCAAAAAATGCGATTTGACGAATTTTTCACCATATTTCTATATGTACATATGTATATACATATATCCAGCGTATTTTTTTCTTCGTTAAAAAATTTATATAATTAGTCGATGTATATAAACATGACAGTATATTTACAAATAACACGACTGAACACAATACCCTTAATCAGCCACTGTATAATACAATCCACTATTCCATCATTCAGCAATTCTTGTCTATCATATATACACATATTATACAATATTATGACGTGTTATTATTTTGATGACAAAGATTATTTATCCACATTTTTTTCTGTTTACTGAAGCTAATGAAATTATTCCAAGTGTTTCAAGTATCACAATTATTTATCGATAAAAATTTAGTTTAGTTCGTGAAAAGATATCTAGAGAAATGCCTTCATTCATTGCGGTAAATACCAAGAAAATATTTGTTTTCAAAGTAGAGTTAACTAATTAGCATAGATTTTTGGGATTGTCAAAAAGCCGGTTCGGTTAATTTAAATTTGTTCAGCTTTGTTAAATTAAAAAAAATGGTGTTTGTATCTAACATCCCTATTAAGTTGCATTCCAGTTAACTCATTAATTTAATTCCTAAATTCTTAATTGAAATGTTACCTTGTAATTGTTTTTTATTGTTAAGTTACGGATTTGTACAATGCACATTGCATCATACCCTTAACCTTTTTTTCAGAAATTAATGAATTTATTTAAGTTTTATGATATTTTATTAAAAACCTACACATGCGTGTTTATACATATACATATGTACATAGCTTGATTATAATCGTTCTTAATTTTTCGAGTTTAAATTTTTTAAAAGTGGTTTAACCACATAATGCGGATCGAAGACGAAGAGACCAATAAAAAAATAATATTAATATATAGTATAGTCAGAAATTTTTTCACTAAATGCAATGTTGTAAATATAATATTCAATAGAAAATGCACTTTTTACATAATTTAGCATTATCAGTTTAGCATCCATGTATACGAATACACAGAATGATTTTTTTATTTATAAAATGTAATTTAAACGTTTCAATTATATTTATTTATGTATGTTTATGTTAACAATTCATTTAATTAAAAAAGCAGCAAAGATATGACTAGCGATAAGTATTGAATGATTAACGACGAAGACGTCAGATCAAATTATTTCTTTATTTCTGTAACTATTTTTGTTTCATTTGCTCACTTTCTTGCAGATGTTTTACATTCTTGAGTCAGTTTACTAAAAATGCCCCTTTGAGAGCATTAGTTTTAGAATTTTCTGTATTAAAAAATATATACAAATACATTATACAATCATTCCACATCATACGTTGAATAATTGGTGATACCAATGTCTTTTGAAAACTGTAAGGAACCACCGAATTAATCACCAAGGTGACTTTACGTACATTTTGTGCTAAAAACATTCTGCACAACATCGTGAAGTTAGCCGTTAGAGGAAACATTTTCAAGTTTTACTCAATTCAAGCATGTTAATTTCCTTTCATCTTATTTCATTTTGACACGGTCTATTGAGCAAAACAATAAAGAGTCAACTTATAAATTAGTAAAATTGAGAGAATGAGCAGAAAGTTGAGCAAAATCGCTGATACAGCTTAATACAAGCCCATATTGCCAAGAAATGGTTGTATCAATTATATGCACTTCATGAAGGTATCACGATATACATACGTCGATAATAAGTGATACGGACCTCCTAAAATGTTTTGAAGTATCGGGAACACATTTCCATTGACAATCATAACAGTCGATGAAAATGCGTTCCAATTACATACTTCACAATATTTTAAGGCACCGAACCCCGAAATATATTGCAACATCGGCGACGAGGCAGTATTATCGTGTCATCAAATAAAAAAGCAAATTTAGGCCTGCCCGAATACCGCGGTAATAATTTTCCCGTTGTAGTTTTTGACATTAAACATGACATAAATCGCACTTATCCAAATTGCACAGTCTTACCCCATGGTAGAGTTTGACAAAGAGAGCATTATCCATGTTCATTTGAATTTAAACATATTAATATATTATATAGATAAAAATATCCAAATTAAATAAATGTGTATTATTTAGTGATCCACCATAAAATAGAGTATATGTACTATTCCGGCACAGTTGTTCATGCTAAGACCATTCTATGACTGCAAGTAGCACCACAGACTAGCCAACACTATGTATTAGTTCAACGTCATATGTCGACCCACGGATTTACTTGCTAAAAAGTTCGTTACCTTTAGGCAATTTCATGTCAATTAATATCATTCGATAAGATTGCCCCGATATGATATTAAGTTTATTATAAAAAAGAACTAATTTTGGGTTACTTCGGAATTACTTGTAAAACTAGAAATAAGCTGTCTTACTTATTGATTACATGTTTCAACACAATACAATTAATATAAAACCCATATAATTATAATTATTTGATCATATTTATCCTTTTACCACAGTATTCGAGCAGATAGCCACAAAACCGGTATAAAATAAATAGTTCTGAAATTTCGAATGAAATTTTATTGTACCGAAATAGTTATTAAAGTCGATTTCCGGAATCGCCCTAAAAACCTCTAGGATTTGGCTTGTATCTCTTCAATCGAGTCAAAACGATGTCCCCGGAGCGGTTTTTTGAATTCCGAGAACGATATGGATCGAATTTTTGGCCAAACAGTCACGTACAACCAATGCAATGTGGGACGGTAAATTATTGTGATACAAAAACTGAGAGTTGTCTGCCCAAAATTCCGACTCAAATGATATTTGCATGATGTCAAGCTATCTCATTAACTGCCAAAAATATTGACACGAAATTTGACACAGACTTCTGTTACGGTGCTACCAACCTAAAAAAAGAAAACTATTAATTTGGGTAAGCCATGGAAAAGTTTTACTACTTGTTAATCACAGTAGTATACCTCGATAACAGTAAAACGGTCGATTGATTAATCACCGCCGTAAAAGAAGAACACATGATGAACACGGCTGGTTAATGTCAGATCAATGAATTAATCACTAAGGCCGCTTTATGATGAAGTTTCGTAATCATTTTTTTTTAAATTATCCTTTAAAAAAAATGTTTACGAAACTTCATCACAAAGCGGTCAAATCCCTTTATGGGATGTAGCGCCAGTGAGAAAACAAAACAAAACAGTAATCTGTTTTAATTTTGCATGGATTTAAGTTTGCCTTGCCTTATAATTGCTGTCGCCTCCGGGTCCACACTCATTGAGCGGGTGATAAAAAGTGACCTAGGTATAATGCGAGTCACGCCAAATGATGGTAAATGGACCGGATTAACGTGTAAAGCGACCCGTGTTGATACTCTACTAGACGGGGCACATTTAACAAATCTCAGTTATAATTAGCCTTACCTAAGGTAGGAGAGGTGTGCCCAGCGCGAGGCTTGCAACAGTTAGACGGGAAGAGATTCCCAGCAGGCCGAGGTCACGTGTCTGGCTGCCATCTAAACTGGCTCTGAGGGGGATCTTGAAGATTATTTAGGCCGGTAATCCAGATTTTCCAGCCGATAATTGGAAGATTGTTAAACAGAAGGAAGCAAAAAGGGACACAAGATTATCTATTATGCTAATAAATAAGGAGTGACTAGTCCTCATGGAAAAACAAAGGGGGTGATTGACTTTAATCACGTCAATCACTCTCAACGTGTACAAGAAGGATGGGCCCGAAGCACTTACGGGAGGCCAACCAGGAAATGGTGGCAACCCGCGAGGCCTGAAGGGACTACCAGCACTGATGGGGGAGGCTGAGGGTAGCGTGGTCTGTGAATCCAGTTACTTCGTCGCGTTTAGGATAACTCAAAATAAGTTTCACCACTCTAAGGCTTCGGCAACTGCACTGCTCAGACTGACAAATTCGGGTGAGGACATGGTATTAATCCAAGAACCTTGTACATATTAATAATAACAAGATCTGTGGCATCAGAAAGGGGCACAAAATTCTATCCTCTAGTAAGTCTGGGAACAACAGATACAGCAACGGTGACAAAACTGCGGTCAGCTTGGAGGTAGGTACTTGAAGATTCTGGCTGGTTTCAGCCTATATGAACAGGGAGAAGGTATTACCACCGGATAACCTGGAGTAGCTGATCCTCGAAGCAGAACAAAAGAAGATCACACTATCTGTGGAAGCACGGATATGAACGAAAGAGGTGAGTTATTTTTTGATTATTTGCTGATTACTTACCTTTCAGTGTGTAATATGGGGCGGAAACCCACATATGCTACTAGGAATAGGTAGGAGGTTCTAGACGTGACTCTCACCTCAAAAAATATTTTTCATATTTTTAAAAAATGGGCAGTGAACACTTCTTTTCTGACCACCGATATATAACCTATATTCTCGATGTTCACCCTGATACCCGGAAAGCCTTCGGGGATCCTAAAAGGACCAACTGGCGTAAATATTGGGAAATAATGGAGGACATTTGGGCGTTGAGAGCCCCTGAGACCCCAGCGACAATATGACAACTGGAGAACATGTTGGGTAACATCACTAGCGCATGAAACTGGTTCTATAGCGATGCTTGCCCATTGGATAAGCCTAGAGGGAAGCAGAAGCGAGTATGCTGGCCCAGGGAACTGGAGACCTAATATAAGGCTTGTAGGACTCTTGTAAGGAGGGGCTAAGAATTTATAATAGAGAGTTAAGGAAGGAGCAAAGGAAGTCCTGGAGACTCTTCTGTAATAAAATGGAAGAGGTCTCTAAAACTTCTCGCCTTAGGAAGTTTCTTTCCAAATGTGAAACCAGCCCCAGTTTTTTGATTAAACCCGACAGGCCGTGGGCACCTTCTAGTGAAGAGTCTTTGGAGCTCCATTTCGTGACTCACTTCTCAGGGAGCTCTGACGGCCTGATGGTGCATAGTAATCTTCAGGAAAAACTTCCAGCGGACACTGAGGGTATCGTAACTAGGAAACGGATCTATGGACGCTAAAAGGTTTTAACCCATTCAAGTCAGCTGGTCCGGATAAGATTACATCAGCGGAAACAACTCAGCAATTATCCTTCTTTATTTGGAAGCTATATTCAAAGGGTTGTTTAAAGCTTGTTTATATCCCTAGGTTATGGACGGAGGCTAATGTGTTATTTATCTCGAAAGCGAGGGAAAGCTCACATGTCTATGGTAATGACCTAAGACCAATAACTGTATTATCCTTTCTATTGAAAACCTTGGAAAGGCTGTTGGATATACATGTTAGAGCAAAAATTAGACCCAGTAAGTGAGCACTGTCGCAGCATGCTTACATTAAGAGTAGATCCGTAGACACAACTCTGCACACCTTAGTGCGTACGATTGAGAAGTTAATTCACTTAAAAGATTTCTATTTGGGGTAATACAAGGTGTCCGGGTTTGGTATGCTAATCCGTTTAGGGGTGATTTCTTGGTTCATCTGAGAAAAAAATCGTATGGGGGGGAGATATAGGGTGTTTAAAAAATTTGGTTCAGAAAAAAGTACACCCAAATTGTAAACTGTAACTTCCAAAATATTTATCGGAGAGCAACCAACTGAGTCTTATTTGACTGGAAATTGTATATCATATTATTAAGATTAAAGTGGTTATCTTGAATCTGCATCCGTTTGAGAGCTATGATGTTTTAAAGTAAAAAAAAAAATTTTTTTTTATAAAATTGAGTTTTTCTAAAAAAAACCTATTTACATATTGTATTTTTTTTTTTTACTTAATTTTAATTCGCCATGATCTCCCTTACAATCCCCCAATACATTATTTGTACCCACGTGGCATAGTTTACTATGTACATATATCGTTTATTCTCAATCTAATTAAGAGATGTTGTAGTATTAATATTGTAACAATTTTTTTTTTTTTGATCCGTAAAACAGTAGGCGATGGTTATCAACTCCTTTGTTTAGATATTGAAAAAACAAAAATTAAATATTTTCATTCTAAAGTCCACACCTGCATGCATTGGGACGCAACACTTCCTCGTTTCTTACCTCTTTGCCTACAAACTTTGAGGAAGATGTAATATTCTTGTTGCGTCGATTTCAACAAAAAAAATTGTGGTGGACAAATTGTAACTCACCAACACAATCAAAAAAAAAAACAATCAAAATAGTTAAAATTTTGTTCATCTAGTATGCTTACAATAAAATATTACTTATACTTATGTTTAGATAAACAACAAAAGTTGATGCAAGTAGGTGTAGATTCAGTCATTAGTTTCAAGAAATTGTCTAGTGTTGGGTCAGTGTTGTGAATCAAAAATTTCAAATAATTTAGGAAAATTAATATTATGATGGCACAGTTCTCAGGTGGGGATTGCATTGACACCCATTTTGTTTACGGATTTTGCGATGGTAATGAATCACGAGCTCGCAATGAATATCAACGCAGATTTTCATCGCGTTCCTATGACCTATTCAAAGAAGACCGCGAGATATCGTGACAACATCAAATACCCGAGCGGAGCCCCTTCAGTCTCACCAGATCATTTTTCATTCGTAATGTAACAGCAAATCTTTCTATTAGCATAAGGAGGCTCGCTTTACTTCTGAGAATCTTAATTCATGCGATATAACACCAGTTCAAGAACTATTACCAATAGACCACAATAAAAGATAGAATTTGCAATTGAGAGTACAAAATAAAAATAGATTTTTGGCATCTTTCTAACATAAATGTTTCAATTGATTTTTTTAGTTACGTTGATTGTAATAAATTGAATTATAAACTTTGGTGAAGCTACGTTGACGACACATAGAGATAGACGATATTTGATTAATTAAAATGTGACAATTTGGGGCCAGGAGGAACAAAAACGTTGACATTTATCTAGTATATAAAGCACACAGATGATTTTAACCTGTGAAAGATTTCTATCAAATACATATTAAAAAACTTTTTAAATACATAAATTAATATTTGTAAAAAAGGATGTTAGTGCAACGAGCAAGAAATTTTTCGTAGTTTTTAATTTCGTTTTGAATTGTTTGAAGACACGCAATAACGTTAAAAAAAATCAGTTTCAGGATATAGTCCCAACCAGGGTATGTCAAATGGTAGTTATAAAATTTTTGATTAGGTCAAAATATAATTACTTTGTGTATTATTGAATTTTGCGAAAGAGAAAAGTTCCTATGATTAAGAAATAATTAAAATTTAGGTTTATAATTTTAGTCGTCACCCAAAACGCGGGTTCATAGTTCCTTCTAAATAAAACGTTTGTACAATATTCAGTACTGTTGTAAATATCAAACAAAATCTACAACTAAACACCAACAATTAAATGTCGTTGGAACTACAATTAAATAAGAAATAACTTAAAGAATTTTCTTGTATTTAAAAAGTAAAAGAGACAACAGTGTATTGGTACCAGCCGGCACAATTTTTTTTTGCCTTTTTTGCAAACAGAATGGAAGGAAATTTGTCCTTGTAAGGTTCATTGGTATGGATAAGTTGTACTTTTATAATCGAATTAATGTGAAATAAAAGTCTGACATGTTATTTTGAATTGTTTGCAGTTATTCAAAAAACACCAACCTTTTAGTTTTAAACCGCATCAACCAGTTGTTTGTATCCACTGTGTACATACTAATAATGTGACATCATGCATTAATTTATATAGTAGATCAGCATGAGATTGTTTATGCCGATTCTGAACTCTACAAATTTTGTTGTTTTATATTCATTTACTTACATAATGATAAAAATTTTCCGAGAACGATGCAGAAAAATTAAATGAAAATAAATGACCATATTTTCATATAACATTGTTCCTTTTTCTATGGGTGGTTTTGTAAGGGCGTGTTAACAACTTTAAATCATAAATATGTTCGGTTGGTATACTTTTGGTGTTGATTATTAAAAAATGTTTGTTTTATGTTGTAAAGTTTAGAATTTGTAATAATAAAAATCAATAAAAATTAGTTGTCATTACATACCAAAAGTTTCTGGTGGCGGGCATGAGTTTTCATCTGTACCATCCTCGCAATCTTGTACATTATTACATTTGAAATAATCTGGTATACATTTATTGCCATCACATTCGAATTCATTTGATTCACATCCTTTGAAAATTAACATGAAATAAAAAAGAAAAATAATTAATTTTGATAAATTAATTAAATAAGGATGAAGAGATAATTTATAAATGAAGTATTTATGAGAAGGTTTAAAAGTGGAAAGGAATTAGAAATTCAACACCAACCCGCAGGTGTTCCATCGACACCTTTATCGCAATTGACTTCATCTTCGCCAGAGGGACAATCGGGGTTACCATCACATTCTTGGATACCACAGATAAACACATCAGAATTACCACAACGAACACTATCGTCACCACGACATCCATCGACAGGAACCTAAATCGTGTCGTAAAAAATTGTTTGTTTTGTGTTTGGTTAAAGAGTGTTTTATCCAAAAATCAGAAAAAATCGAAATTAATAACAAACCTCTTTTGGCGGAGAATTGTAGGGTGGTGATGTTGGCTGCTCGGTTACTTCAGTTGCTTGTTCTGGTTCTAAAAAATATATATAAAATCCTTTATCACAAATTTGTATCGATTTTAGTATTTTCCAATACAATTTTCAAGCTAGTTAGTGGTTTACAATTGGATCGTGAATCAACAATGTCCAAATCGGTTCCAATCTTGACCAGTGTTATTTTCCCCGTCACAAAACAAAACAATTTGTGCACTCTTAATGATATTTTTTATAGTAAACAAACACATCTTATAAATAGTAAATAGATTATGATGGTATTAAAAGCCCCTTTAAAAGCTTGCAATTTTAAATATCACAAACACTTTCAAAATATTATTAATTTATTAATGCTAAGTTCTATTATTGCCAATATCACTTCTTGTAGGAAAATTTGTATGCATTTCTGCTTAATTGTTAGTAAAAGCACTTGTCTATTTAGCAATAAAATAGTAACACAAATAAATTAGCCGGTTGTTAAAATATATACCAAAAACACGCACAATATAAGCAAATTCCTTATATTACAGAGAGTAATAATTTGGAAGTATATAGGTAGGTACTATATGTATTAAAATATGCAGGCAAGACAAAATATATAAAATAAACAAAAATATAGAAGAAATGTCACCTGGACAATTAAGTTCATCAGAGCCATCGCGGCAATCAAGTTCACGATTGCACTGTTGTGCTTTTGGCAGGCATTGAACTCCATCATGGCAAGCGAATTCATTCTCATGACATTCAATTTCTGGATCATCTTCTCCATCCTCATCCGGTCGATCACAATCCATTTGTTCATCCTCGCCGTTATCACATTGCGGTATACTATCACAGATGAAATCATTTGGTAAGCATACGTAATCCGTTCCTTGAATACATTTAAATTCTTCGGCACTGCAAATAAGTTCCGCCTCATTGGTTTGATTTATGATGGTTGATTTTGAGCAATTTTCCTCATCTGATCCATCTTCACAGTCAGGGAATTCATCACAATCGTTCGTAATGGGATAACATTTAGATCCACTTCTACATAATTTTTCACCCACGACACATTCAGCGGAATGCTCGGTATGAGAAATGTTAATGTGTGGATGGATTTGCTCAATTTCATTAATTATTTCAGGTCGGTTTGTATTTAATTCTTCCTCATTTTCTGGTTCAACTGTATTTCCATCGTCGGCATCTTCTTCTATTTCTTCTTCTAAATCGGTTGGTTCATAGTCATTGTCGGTTCCGTTCGGAAAATCATCATATTCTCCGCCATCAGAATCAGTTTGACCAACGATATGAAGCTGATCCTCAAGACCTAAACGACCACCGATGTTGGCTTGTTCAGGTTGTGGAGCTGCTTCTTGCGGATTGATATAGCCTTGATCGTCGTCAACGGGGTCAGTTTCTGAATTATTATGACAATTTTATTGAATTGTTGGGATTATTAATTTAAAATGTGTTTAGGTAGGGGGAAATAAAACTGAGTTTAAATTATAAACTGAAATATAATTTCTTAAATAAATTGCTTCGCACCATTTAACATGTAAAAGAACAAATAAACATATAGGAACATTCTTATGTGAATGATCAATGGAACGCATAAAATTACCTACGAAAGTAAAATTTTATTTACAAAAATTTACGAGCAATTTGACAAGTTGGAAAATTATTAATTAATTTGAAAATCAATCAGCCTTTTCTTTTTTCTCAATTTTTCACCTTAAATTGAATATAAACATATTTTGAAATATTTTATCTAATCCAAATGGAAGTTGGCGATAGAGGAGATAATTACTTTTCAAAATTTGAAAGATATTGAAAATCAGTTAACAAATGCCGATTTTATTGCCAGTTTGTTAAAATCGGAAAATTTAAATTTTATTCAAATAAAAAATGGAATTCGAGAATACGGGGCCCTGTTAACTAAAGAAGTTAGAATTAGATTTTCGTAGTTTACTACAATAAATGGAACAATAATTTTTCAACTTGTTACATTGCACGTACATCTTTTAATTTTAATTTTACTTTCGCAGCTAATATTGTGCGTACCATTATCTACTTCTAAGTAATTAATTTCCTATTTGTATTTCGCCACGTTAAATGGAACGCAGCAAACAATAAACTAGATTAGTAAAGGCACAAACCTCCAACTGCTGATACCTCCAAATTGGTTGAATTTACAACATATCCTCCCATAAGTGTATAATAATCTATATGACGCTTAAAACGATCTTTAAGGTCACGAATATTAACTTGGTAATTGAATTCTACATCGGTTGTAACGTAAATCATCAGAGGGTCTAATTCAAATTGTCTAAAATTTTTTTAAGAAAAATTTATAATGTATAAATGTATTATGTAATAGTTAGAGTGTTACCGTATAGATGGCTAAAATATACGAATCAGTAAAAAGTATTTAGCCAAGACACACAACTTACTTTATATGTACGACAGTGGCGCGTTCTGCACTATAAAAATGTAATTTATCCTTAATAAATTCAATAATCGTTTTGGAAAAATATTTGTCGAAATGTTTAAATTCATCTGAATCACGGTTCTTGAAATTGTTATTCCATATTTCTAATACCGCAAGTTTAATCCGAACTAAAAATTAAATGTTAAAAATTAATTATTTTGCTAAATTTAGTAATAAATATGGCTTCTTACCAAATTGAGGAGGTTCATACACCTCGCCTGACCCTGAACCATTTAAATCGTCCTCATCATCAGTCTCGAAATCTTGACGACGACGTCTAGGATTATTTAAGCTTTTGAGTTGTAAAGGTTTTTCCTCATGTTTCACATTTTTTCCATGTTTCTTCTTAGATTTTTGGACTACATGTCCGCCAACATTTGAGGCATTTTTCTTACGACGATTTGATTTTGTTGAATTTTTTGATGCCCCCAATTTTTCATTTACTTTTTTATGTTTCTGTTTTGTTTTTTTGGTTGGTTGTTGTTGATCAGTTTCTTTACCACCGATTATACTATTTAAAGATCTTTTAATACGATTGATACCTTTCGTTAGCCAATGATCATCATCTAGTTCATCAGCTTTCACATCATCAACATTTTCAATTTCCAGCAGTTGATCCAATTCATTTAGTGCATCTTCATCACTTTCATCGTGTAATTCATCAATAATACTATGTTTACTCCTTAGTTTTGTACTGTCATCTGATTTTACGGGCTGTAAATCCTCAAATGTGATGTCACTACTATCTTTAGCAGCCTGTAATGTGAGAAAGGAAAAAATGAAATAGTGCAATTAATTAACATAATTTTTGTAAAGAACAATGAAGATTACAAAACAAAAAAAAATCAGTACAACTTTATCACATTGTCAAGTGGCATTTTCAAAATGAAAACACTTTATGCTGTTTTTAATATGTTTGT